>OZ038502.1:99269916-99277416 GCA_964036315.1 Acanthosepion esculentum
ATATATTTATATATATTTATATATATATATATATATTTATATATATTTATATATATATATATATATTTATATATATTTATATATATATATATATATATATATATATTTATATATATATATATATATATATATATTTATATATATATATATATATATATATAAATAAACATCCAACAGCAAGGCCTTTGATCAGAAGGTTTTAAGGAGCATGGAACCACCTCTTAATTGCTGGTGTTCTCATGTCCACCCTGCCCCGGGGTGGTATCACCTTTCAGGGTCCCTGTCATGGGCAAATAGTTACCCCCCCACACACACACACACCCAAAAGGGTCAAAACACTATGAAAGTATAAAAAATGTTTCCAATACCAGCAATAATATTTTTGAACAATTTTTAGAAGCAATAAATACATTTTTGAAAAAAATATTACCAGCAATGCATTTTTGAAAAAAAAAAAAAAATTATCAGCAATAAAAATCTTGTTGGCATTAAATAACTCATTGAGGTAGATATGCCATAAAACAAATCAAACAAAAACAGTGTACTTGTTTCTGTTATGTCGTGAGGGAGAATATTTCCCTACAAGTTTAGACTCAGCTGTCGGACGAAAGACATGAAAATATTCCTACATCAAGAGGAATAGCAGCAGAAGCAGTAGCATCAGTAGCCTTTGCTGAAAACAGTCATTCACAGCTAAACATCCTCTTCCCTAGTTTCTATTCTACATTATGTTTCCCTCTACCAAAAGGTAATAAACTTGTTGATAAACCAATTCGGCTTTTCTACTGTTGCTTTTGATAACTCAGTTAAAACATGTTGATTGGTCAAGTTAGAACCTGATTTAAAAGCCATTTTCTTTCAATCATATTGGCTCTTGCGGAATGGCTCTTGCAGAATGGCAAGGAACATTTACCTCAAAACACTTTTGCCTGTAGATTTTTATTTTCTTTAAAGAACAAAAATGTATCTGTGTTTGTATATAAGTCTTTTGGTACCAGGTATATCATCAGAATATTTTGAATTGGGATCTGGCCTTTAAATCAACAGGCCTGCTAGTAAGAATTTGCATACTAAAATTAGTTTACATCATTTGGGGGAATTTATGAATTTCTAGGAAGGTCAGCATACCCAGCTCCTCCTCTTCGCAATATGCCTGTGTAGTACATTTTTCTTTTTAATCATTTCACCCCAAGCAAGTCAATAAAACCACTAAGACACAAGGGGTTACTGAGTCTGAAAGAATTAGAAAAAGAGAAACATTTTTAAGGAGCAAGAACAATAAAAGAAGAGGAATCAAGAAGACAGTAGATAATGATTGACATTGCATTTAAATTTTTGAAGATCAAAATTGACTGGAAAGTTAGAAGCCAGAAGAGTTCCACAAGTGAGAAGTGTGAGATAAGAAACTGTTAGCAAAGAACTTACAGTTACATCTAGCCATTTCGATTGTAAATTGATGAGACCCTGCTGCCAATCTAGTACTGCATTTCAATTCATAAAGTCTAGGTACCATAGAGGAAAGTTCATCAGAACAATTACCATGAAAGTATTTATAGAAAAGACACAGGAAAATTACATTATGGTGGTAGGAAAGTGACTGAAGCTGGGATGCCAGGTCAGAACTAATAACATTGCAACTTCTTTGGTTTTTATCAAGAATCTCTAAATATGTAACAGGAGCACCGAACCAGATGTAACAGCAATATTTAAAGTGTAGATGAGGGATAGACATGGGTTTCTTAATCCCATACTTAATTGCATTTAATATTACAGTATTACAGACCAGGTAGTCTATGGTATATAGATCTACATTACTCTACTAGATAATTGAACCAAGTATATAAGATCTGGGTGAAATCTTTTGAGCCATTCTGGGAGGGAAACAAACAGGTTTTATTTGTCACCAAAGTCAACATATTACAACTGTTGGTTTCAATCTGAAATAGGAATCACTGCAAAACACTTGCATCTCCCCAATTTATACACAGAAGCACACAAATGCATGGTTGGGATTTCTTTCTAGCCAATAAGATAGGCTAGTTCTTGGTTTCATCTGACTCGGTCCTGGTCTGTCTTGTCTTGAAGTCAGAAGGCTATGTTCATTTATTCAAATTTGCTCTTGTGATTCAACCTCAATTCTTAGTTTGTGAACATTTTGCCATATTACTGTTAATTTGCCTTATTACTGTTAATTTGCCTACCATATAGTGTTTGCTTGCTTTTTATTATTTTTTGCCCTGTTCTTTTTCTTGTTATTGCTTATTGAACATTTTGTCAATTTTGTTTGTTGAACAGTTCTGTCATTTATTTTACATTTAACTATGGCCACTCACTCTACAACAACATTGTTGTTACCCTTATCTCAAATTATTAGGGAAAAATGACTTCCTACTTCCTTCAATAACTTAATAAATGGCTAACAAATTTGTTTCTCAACACACAAACAACTGTACAAGTAGCATTTCTTGATCGAGTTCAGTGATTTCAAACTCCAATTGCCACCTATAAATTGTAAAGTACAAAACTTCATGTACAAATTTTGATTTTCTGAAGCAGAATTTATCTCAAAAGGTAATCTGATGCTTTTAAAATCTAGCGCTAACTAAAATGGATTCCAATGAGCAAATTAAAATCTCAGAGAAACTCAATAAGGTTAATTGATATGTCACAATGTATATTTGATTAGCATTGATTTTGTTTATTCTTCTTCTCTACCACTTAACAAAATTCATGAGTGCTGGTTAGATATTTATGGTACGAAAGCATTACAAAATTAATCCTTTTTTGTAATGGCTTTTGAAAAAGCTTTAGCAAAAAAAGTCTACATCTGGGAACAGAATCTTAAACCTTTCAGTTGCTCTTTTGCTACTCTACTGTACAGAGAAATCTTTTAATGCTACAATTGTACAATGAAGAGAATAGCAACTGTGTAGAATTTCCTAATAAGTAGAATATCTGAAAATGGAATCAGGGAAATAGTTTTCATTTTAGTCTTTGAATAATCTTAATAACAGTTAAGGAATAAGTCATACCTTGTTGGAATTTCTTGGAAGAAATATCATCCTGATTAATTATGTGCTTATATATTTTAAGCTCTACTTAGTAAATATTGACTCAATAATTTGGGTGCTTACATAGTATTTTAGTTAACAAATCTTGCCTGTATTAATATTGGGAATGTTGCTATAGTGGGTAATACCAGATTTTGCCATTTTTTTGGTCAGCCATACTTTGGCTGTCCTGTAAGATCCTTGAAGCAGGCTTTCAACACAGATAAGTAAGGAAAACTAAAAACCAGTTTTGTATTTTACAAATAAACAGACATTAGCCTTTATATTTATGTTATGCATAACACAAGTGTGATTCTTCTGGAATGACCGACGGCCATGGACCTGAGTCAACTAAGCTGAGTATAGCATCTCATTGTGTAGCAATAAACAAGCTAGAATCTGAGACTGTGATAACTTTAATAACTTCAATGTGTTTGATTCTTACTCGTTGCTCTACACCTTGTGCCATACTTATGTTTATTCATGTATACACATCACACGTCCTGTAACCCACTCAGATTCTAGGAGCACTACATGGACTATATTCATAGTAGCAGTATTTGTGTCTCAGGCAAGATAGCCAGAAAAAGCCTCTTCCTTTTTAGGCTAAGGTTTAGTAATAAAAAAATGACAATAATAAGTAACCATTGTTGTGCATCAATTCATTGATAAACCGCAGGGTTGGACCAAATAATATTGGCACTATAGTACACCAATGACCCTCTGGGGTTGGGTTAAGGCAGACTAGAAAAAATAGTAGTGCCAGTAGTAAAAGTAGAATATAATAATAATAATTATTATTATTATTAGTCTTAGTGTCTTATGAGAACTGGGTGAGAGTATTTTATAGCTGACAACAAATTAAAGTTTTATTGTAATTTTACTTGGCCATTGTTAATTGTATATCTTCTGATAAATGAGTTCAATAAAAGAATGCCATGACATACGGTAATTTGCTTTCACTTTATATAAAATGACGGACAAACAAAATGTAAATTATACAAATAAAGTTTATTCTTGTTATCAAAAACAAAAAAAAGTTTATATCAATAATTCTTCAAGTTAATCTTTATAATTGTTATAAGTACAAGACTGACTTCCAAGAGAAAGGGCCATCCTAGGTATGATGATAAACTACATCTGCATCCTGGGTAAGAAGATAAAATACATCCAGCAGCAAGGCTTCTGATCAGGAGGTTTTGAGGAACCACCTCTTAATTGCTGGTGTTCCCAGGTCCACCCTGACCCAGGGTGGTAACACCTGTTAGGGTCCCAGCTATGGGCAAATAGTTAACACCCAAACTTGTGTAAAAATAGGTTTTAATACCAGAAATACTTTGTAATAAAAAAAATTATTACCATCAATAATTTTTGAAGGAAAAATTATTATCAGCATTACTTTAAAAAAATACCAGCAATACAAACAGTTATACATTCTTTGGAAAAAATATGACCAGCTATAGATTTCTTCAAGGAAGAATATTCCCAGAAATAGATTTTTTCAAGAAAAACATTACCAACAATAAAAATTTTGTCGGCATTAAATAACCCATTGAGGTTGATGTGCTGTAAAACAAAACAAACCGAACCAAGAGAAAGGAATGTTTGTTCTGCTCTAAAATTAGTTGTTTTTTTTTATTTCCTGTTGAATTTGCCTTAAGGGTTGTTATCAACATATATATAATCCTGTGTCTGTCAGTAATGTTTGTATTAATTTCAGACCACTGATGAGTCTTTTTTTCTTCGTTTTTAATCATATAACATACAAATTAAGTTCTAAAATTTTCAAAGTTTAATAACCAAAGTTTTCCTTATTTCCTGAATCAGATTTAGCCCTTTTTTTACACAAAGAAGGGCAATGAGGGTGTAGGCATAAAGTCAGTGGGTCGTGATAAGAAAAGTAAAATTATGCCTACATAAAACTTTTGTTCTAATTCAGTCATACAAACAAAATTATCATTTCATTCTTCATCCTTTTCCATGCACAAACTCTGTGCATAAACATTAGAGTCAGTAAAAGTTTTGATGGATTTGTTTAAAATATTGTAGCCATTATATTGCAAGTTGCATAAACAACTACTTGAAGATAAAATGGTAGTGACCTTCAGTTGCTTATGGTTTTATCCAGATAAAAACTAATTTATCCAAATAAAAACTAAATTATCCAGATAAAAAACAAAAAGCTATTTCCATTATCTTGTAGAAATAACTCTTAAATTTTATCAAATTTGATTGATTACCAAAAATTAAAATTAAACATTTATATACACCAATATTTTAATTTAGCTTCTAACTTTTTTTTAAACAGCAATTTTATATTTCTTATTTCCATGACATATCTAAGAAATGTATGAAGTACATTCCTTTAACCTAACATAAAAATCCAGTCTTTCAATAACATCATAACAGTTTAAAATGAAGCTTGTTTATCTTATGAAAAACGGTTAATATAGTAAAATTATATTAATTAACGGTTAATTTTACCCCAAATTAAAACAAGAACATGGCAAAATGCAAAATTAATCTTTTTCCTCATTTATTTGTTGTCCACTTGTATGCCCATTGTTTCCTTTCCAAAAATTTGACAAGACAATTTTTTATTCACTCTCTCAGACTGGAGGTAGAAAAATCTGTCAGATTAAAGTCTATAAAGCTAAATTGTTTGTCTGATTTTAACTTGTTTGTCCCAGAAATTAATGGTATGCTAAAGTGAACTGTTAATAAAGAATGGATGGCAAAAAAGGATTAATTATACATGCTATCATATTAGTTTCTATTTCATTTCTTTGATTACAATTTTTTAGATAATTTTTTTCTCAAACTAAATGATTCTGTACCCAATGATAATAAAAGTAAGATTTCTTAAACAGTCAAAACTTTTATTCACTTTAGTGATTATATATAAATTGTAACATAGCAAATTCTGGTGGGGTTGGTGATAGGAGTGTGGAATAAGCATTAATAATTTTTTACTTCTTTTTTGTCCTGAAAGCATTTGAAGTATTTAGATCAAAATAAGAGAATGGCTTAGTCGTATATAACCAAATATAGTTCTTATCTATAATAATTGCTATAAAAGTCTATATAAATTGTAGAACTTAGTATATACTTTATGTATAAAAAAGCTTTTATTAAAAATGTTCATGGAAAAATGATATAATGATGTTTACAAAGTAAAATTGCACATTTGTGAATAATTTAACTCAAAATAATCAATATGAAATATATAGAGACATTTATTAACAACAACTTCATTACACTAAAATACCTGCAGAGCATGCCAGGTTTCTTGCCAATACTTGGTGTTATTACTTTTTATTCCTTTATCAGTTTTTTCCCATAAATTAGTTAACAGATCTTAGATTTCTTCCCCTAGCATTGTCTGCTATTATCTTTCACGAGATTCAAGTTGGGACTTTCTGTGAACCATCTCAGGACTTCAATGTTCTCTTCTTTAAAAACTCGTTCACTCATTTAGCAGTATGACAGGAGACATTGTTCTACATGAAAAGGGACTGATTGGTTGAGAGGTGCTTGTAGAGAAGGAATGGCACATTACTTTACTAAGTTTAAATACACATTAGCAATGACAGTTCCATTAATTCTCCCACTATGTCCAACACCTTTCATAGAATAACATATCCTATACTATGACACTTCCTCCTCTAAACTTAAGCAGAATTTTTTAACTTGAATCGGTTTAAGTCTGTCTCCTTTACAATGACAAACTGTCTGTCATCATGTTCAACTAAATTTACTTTCATAGCTGAAATGAACTTTTCACCAATTCCTATTCTTTCAAATGACATTTTTCTGCATATTCAAGACATTTTATTCTTTTTACTTATGATAGGTTTAGTTGTTGTTGAACAGGTTTTTAACCCAAATATGTTCAATAGTCATGACAGTGTACAACAGCTCGTCTCGTTGTTGAAATCAGCTTTGAGTTGACTTGGAATTCTTCTTCAAGAGTTAAACAGATCATTTATGTCATGTATCTTAAACTGTCCTTCCTGAATTTGAGGATTTCGTTTTGTGAAACCAAAGATTTTGTAATTCAATTTTAAAAGTCACAGAATTGTACTTTTTAACCCACTCAGTCCTCAGGAGATTTTTTTTTTTTTAATCATTTCACCCCAAGCAAAGCAATAAAGCCACGAAGATGCAAGAGGTTACTGAGGGCTAGAGAATATGAGAAAAAAAATACTATTAAGAGAAAAATAAAGGAACAGAAATTGAATTAAGACAGAAGATAACGATTGACATTGCATTTAAATTTTTGAAGATCAAATTTGAGCGGAAAGGAAATGAATGAAATAAGAATAAGGAAATGTTAATGAGGAGAAAAGGAGGCATGGTGGAGTAATGGATAGCAGTTCGGATTGAGAAATCAGAGGGCTGAGTTCAAATTCTAGTTAAATCCATTACATTCACTTACGTGCTAATACCC
>OZ038502.1:99287416-99337416 GCA_964036315.1 Acanthosepion esculentum
ATGCTTAAAAACCATACCACGGTTGTGAGTGAAATTGGGTAGATGGTACCTCTAACTGTGCTAGCATGAAGTCACAAGTCATCATGGCTGAGGGCTTGAGTATGCTGGCCTTGTTCAAATTGTTGATCACACTAGATATCATAGTCTTTCCCAGAAACTGTAACTAAGGTCTGCTCAGCATAGTTGCAGTATAAACCACAGGTGGGCTCTGTGGGTGTTGAATAAACACAAATGCGCCTGAACAAACATCTACAATAGGGATTGGCTAGCCGCCCTTGTAGACGGGTATCCTTGAATACAAATGGCCAGTTATACTATATATATATATATATATATATGCTAAGAAATGGAGTCTGATGAGCCAGTATCCTTTAATAAAGGGCTTGGTGAAATAAATTATTACATGGAGCCTTAAAGTGGTCTGATTTTCCTTTAATATATATATATATATATATATATATATATATATATATATATATATATATATATATATATATATACACACACACACACATATATATATATATGAGAGAGACAGTTGTCATAGTAATTTTCTTTTTAGCATACCAAGTATTGAGGATTAAACACAGAATTCTTTATGTTGATTTTAAATCCCCTTTCCTAAAAAGGAAATGAGTGTATAGTAACATGTCTCTTGTATTGAACTTTGAGGTTCTGTCCAATGCTCTACAACTGGGTACCCCAACAAAGGTTACATAAAATGTTGTACCAATCTTTATCTTTTCACTCAGCATAATGAAATCTCAATCGTCTTGATGCTAGTCTGTTTCTGGAGCCATTAATTTAAGCCCACAAATTACTACTGTTTGACTCCGTTTAAATGTTCTTAATTAAACCCTTACAACATTGCAAAACTACCCCAAGTCAAACCCTTTGAGTTACTTCCCTTGAATAATTACTATACCCATTAAAAAAAATTCTGCAACAGTTTGAATTAACTCCCCTGTACCCACAAACTATGACTCCTTTATAGCGGAAGTTTCTTTGGCAACCATAAATTGGATTTACTTTATATGTTCCTTTTGATTGAAGAAAAGACATTTTTCACTTCTGCCATGTTTTTATGCATTAGTCTACCTGCCACCAGCTGAACCAATCAAAGGGGATTTGGTCAATTCTGAACATTATATTTGTGTCACCACAATGTAGCAAATGACATCTTTTGACAATCTCATGATGTCAACTTGAGTCATGTTCACAATTTCCAGTGGTTCACCTTTCCTTTCTAGCCAAGTCTATTTTTGCTCTCATTCTGAGTTCATTTGCTCAATTCAATTTTTCTGATTGGCAATTTTATCTCAGTTTCTCCCCACAGGTGGAATTTATTATTCTGTGGTATATTATCCTTATCTGGAGACAGAATTGTTCTGAGCTACTTTTAATAGGGATTCAGTTTCTCTCTTCAAGAATCCTCATTCTGACATTCTTTAATTTCCCTCTTGAAATACCCTTGGAATTTTTCTCTTTCTAATTTTTGGTTTATTATTTTAGATTTTTCCCATCCCATATTTTTTTTATTTTTCTTGTTTTACTGCAACATTTGGAATCACTAGATCCATCAGGGATGAATTTGAAAAGAAGGGAGAGATTACAAATGATTAAAAACCAAATGAAGATTTGTTTTGGATTGTGACTTATCATATGTGGAAAATATTCATTGTTTTAAATCGGTTTTCTTTCTTAAGGCAACTGCTTCATCAAGTATGGCTTGTAGGTCCTTGGAGCTGCCTGAGACATCACCATAGAATCTACAAGGTCAAACCAATTTAGTAATTTTAATGTATCATGTTGTCATATAGGAATAAAGTGTCATTGCCGACACTGGAGTTTGAACATAGATTGCCAGTGAGCAATGCCATTTTGAATTAAGTAGATCATATGACCATAAATGAAATGTATATATGGTAATTACCATTTCTATTCTATCCTCTATTACTATACGAATCACTCTTTCTACACTATCCTCTATCTCTACTATTCAGCATACTATTTTCTCTATACTGATCACTATACAGATTACTATTTGGACCACTATTCGGTGGTTACGTTATGAGTGAGTATTATCAAGCAAGTACTATTAGCGCGAGTGATATTCGAAGGCATCTGACACCAGTATTTTTCAACGGCGTACTATAGTTGTATCTGCGATTACAAAGTCTCTACTACAATGAGCATTACGAAAGTGACAATGAGTATTTGTTGACATCACAAAAGTGGCAACAAGTGTTTGTTAACCTCACAAAACATATTTATGTTGGAAATAAAGTGGAAGAATGCATATAATATCTTTATTAATTAAAACAGATTTTAAAACATATTATTTTCATTTAATTTCTTATTTCATATTAATTTCTTAAATTGGGAGAATGTCACAAAGACAACTTCTTTGAGACACATTAAGTGTTGGTGCTAAGATGAAACATTTCGATGATATTCTGAACAATGAAACTTCAACAACATCAAGACTAAAAGTGAAGATTATATTTTGTCAAATTACAGATATATCGCACATATAGCAACCTCATATGAGAACAATTGAAAAAAAATAGCAAATGTTTTCGGCCATTACTGAAACATGTAGAAATGGAAGAATGCCTTGTCATGCCTGGGCAATAAGCTTAAATTAATTGCTCACTTTCACAGTCTGTCAAATGTAGTCACTTTTCTGTGTATAATCATTAGATTAATGAAAATTACAAATTCTTGTAATTCTATATCCTCTTTAGACATTACTTGATATGTCATTAAAGAAATTCCCACATATGAAGTAAACTATCCTTTGTTTCCTGACCATAATTTGTCATTTACATAGTAAACCATTGTACCTAATACAGAATTCTTTACTGTTACTTCCATATTGTTCTAGAAATTTCTCTATTGTATTTGTCTTCTGCACATATTTTTCATGCTTTTTCTTTTTTGATAAATATTGAAATGTTGTTTGTTATTTTTTATTCTATTACCCAATTGTGACTTGGGAAATGTTTGTTACATTTTTATCTATATCATGAAATTTCCTTTGTATATTCAATGGCAATTAAAGCAAGAATCTTTTCCCTTTCATTCAAAATAAAACTTTCATTTTTAAACTGTGTAATAGAAGTTCTAGAATAACTGCTTAAAGAGAATTTGGAACAATGAAAACTTGAAATCTATGATTTCTTGACTTCATTCCTCTGCTTTACTAAGACATTTCAGTTTTGTAACCATTCAACAATTTGGAAATAAAGCAGAACAAAAAGGCTTCTGTTTTTGGAACCATGGATCTTTTTAAGAATAATTTTGTCTTATGGAAGAGAGACTCAAGGGGAGAGAAGTTGATAATTATATATTTTGCAAAAATCTGTTTTTTTTTTTTTTTCTTTTGCTTTCTTTCTTTGGGTTCAACAATAACAGTGATCAAAAACGAAATACACACACACACACACACACATGAATGTCTAAATTATTCGAAAACTACAAACCATTTAAAAAATTAGAACATTATGAGTATCGGGTACTTTTGAGGCTGATATGTTGTAAACCAAACCAAACACACATACATACATGCAAACACACACACACACACATTTACATGCACATACACACACATACATGCATGCAAAAACACACACACATTTACATGCACATACACGCACATACATGCATGCAAAAACACACACACACACACACGCGCACACAACAGATGATACCAACACAGCAAATTTCCTTTGTAGTCTGAAACCAGACTAAATTACAACTTAACATTTTCCTTTAGGTCATTTTTAGGCATTTGAAAAGTTCTGATTCTTACAGTGTAAATGAGGCAGCAAATTATTTTACAAGAATGGAGAAAAACTTTGAATTTTATAAATATTCAAAGTAAATTTCCATTTCACTGATATCTCTGGACATTTTGGATGTATTGGAAAAGTATGAAATCTTCTCATACATCTGAGGAATTACCTAATATAATCAACATTCTGATGGTGAGAAATTTTAGACATGAATGGATTCTATATTCATGAGCCAAAATTAGTCCTGAACTTAAGCGTATACAGCTATTCTTGTATGTATGCATAAATTAACAAGCACAAATGCAAACACACAGACCCATTTATAAAATATGGGAGTATGAACATTTAAACGTGAACACAAGGTGTATATTTTGTAAAAAGGGTTTTCAAAAAATAGTAAAGTAATAAGATACAACAATTTAAATATCTGGGAAGTGTTTTAACAGAGGATGGAAAGTGTGACACTGAAATCTGAAGACACATTGGGATAATCAAAGATGCCTTCCAAAAGCTAAGCAGAGTATTAAGAAACAAAAACATTTTGTTAGAAACAAAGAAAACACTACTGAACTGTTATGCAATATCAGTCCTCATATATGGCAGTGAATGCTGGATAATCTCAAATATGAAGAAGAGATTGAAGCAACAGAAATACCAGAGACTGAAAGTGGAAACAAAAAGGAAAGTTATACTTAATATCAGGAAGAGACAGTTGAAATTTCTAAGGTACATAATAAGGAAAGAGGGCTTGGAAAATTTGATACTCACAGGACTGATTGAAGGCAAGAGGGAGAGGAAAACAATGTATAGTACACTTAGCTTGAGTAAATGGATGGCGGAACAAAGTTTAGGAGAAATAACAAAAAGACGATATTTATCAAGAGCTACAAAGGTCAGGAAATTGTGGAGAGCCATGATCGCAAACATCCTGAAGATACACGGCACATAGACAAAGATCTATTTGGACTAGGGTCCTATCTTGAGTAACTGGATGGCGGAACAAAGTTTAGGAGAGATAACAAAAAGACAAAATTTATCAAGAGCTACAAAGATGAGGAAATTGTGGCAAGCTATCACAGTTTATGTTGTGAAGGGGAAAAACACATAGAAGAAGAAAGCAGTAAATTGAGGAAAGACAGAAATATAATGATGATTTTAAAAAAAATCTAAAATTAAGAGGAATATTATTTCACTTACTTAATGTCAGTTTGTAGCAGATGGAGACAATTTATTCTGTTTTGACCTCGCGTCTAAATCTTCAAAAAACACAACAAAGAAATGCTGATTTCAAGACATTTATGGATCTTTTACAGAATAAGTTAAAAAAAAATCATCACATGTTTTTACTAAACACCTATCTACTCTCAGGTGCCTAATAGAAAGCAGGAGACATTTATTTTTCTTAGAAATTTACAAAGCCTCTTGAGCTTATTAAAAACCACCCCATTTATTAATTTTGCACTTTTTGACCCTTTAAATGAGTTTCCAACCTAAATCTTTTATTAAGGATCTCCTGTTTATTGCATGTTGAGAAAAATTCCTACCTCTCCAATTATTAACCCCTACCCTTTTATTATGCACCTAAGGGTATCTGTCTATCTATCTTATACATTTCATACCTATCTCAATATGTTCATACCTATCTAGCAATTTATCAATCTAGCTAGCTAGCTCAGTTTGTTCATATCTATATATTTATTTATATTGGTTTGTTCATATCTATATATCTAATATATCTCTATCTATCCATCTATTTCAGTCTATTCATACCTATCTATCAATTTATCAATCTGTCTACCTAGCTAGCTATCTCAATTTGTTCATATCTATCTATCTACCTACTTATCATTCTATATATCTAGATACTATTAGTATGTTCCTATCTATCTATCTATCTATCCCTTCAAAATATCATGGTAATCTTCATTTTTCATGGTTTTGACAATTTTAAACAATATACCCATTTTATTTCCACTAAAGCAGCATAACATTGCCATCCCAATGTTTTACACTAATTACAGTGTTCTTAAGGTTCAAGATTTCACTTTTGCTCAACACTCACTGCACCTGATTTCCACCAAACAATTCAATATTCATCAATACAAAAGATTGAGTTCCAAAAGTCATTTTCTTTTTCCAAGTAGGCATCTGCAAATTCCACTCATGCCTTGTGATGATGACTTTTAAGAAAGTGTTTTTTTCTTGGATGGTAACGACTGAGAACACATTTATTGAGCACTCTCCTTACCATCACAATATTTGATCCATTGTTTGACAAATCAGAATAAATTTCTTTCAGCAAAACTTTAGGGTTTTTTCTTCAAATCTTAGGTTTAAACAACAGTTTTAACCTTTTAATATTCTTCCATGATTCACTGTACAGTCAAGTTGGTGACTAAAAACTGCTTAACTCAATCAGTCAGTTATGTGCCATGTGTGATACGTGTGTAGGCAATCATGTATCTTTCAATACATGACTGATGAGGCAGATTTTTACCGCAGTAGGTTGCCATTTCTTTCTGCAATAAACCAGTTGCCATCCAAGGCTATAGAACCTGATCTGTCCTGATAATTACCCATAATTGGGTGGGGAGAAGAGAATTCATACCTTTCCCAAGGGTATTAGCATGGAAATGAATGTAATGGATTTGATTGGAATTTGAACTCGGCTCTCTGATTCCTCAATCTGAGCTGCTATCCATTAGTCCACCATACCCATCCTGGGTAAGATGATAAACTACATCTGCGTCCTGGGTAAGACGATAAACTATGTCCAACAGCAAAGCCTCTGATCAGGAGGTTTTGAGGAACATGGAACCACTTCTTAATTGCTGGTGTTCCCAGATCCACCCTGACCTGGGTTGGTAGAACCTGTTAGGGTCCCAGCTATGGGCAAATAGCTAACCCTGAAACTGTGGTAAAAACACTATGAAAGTGTAAAAATAAGTTTTAATACCAGAAATACTTTCTAAAAAAATTATTACCAGCAATATGTTTTTGAAGAAAACATATTGCCAGAAATAGATTTTTGACAAAACAAAATATTACCAGCAAAAAAAAAAATTTGTCAGCATTAAATAACCCATTGTTGTTGATATACCATAAAACAAAATAAACCAAACCAAACCAGTCCACCATGCTTCTTGCTTAAATACTGATTCAAAATTCATTCTTGAATTACAAGTGTTCACAAATTTTTATGTTTATATCCATAGATAATTCTTTTATCTTGGCCATGTTGTTGTTGGCAAAAGTGAAAAATGAATAGGTTCATTAGAATAAACTTAAATCCTTTTAAAAGTCTATAACTGACATATACAACCTCAGCATAATGGGATATAAATTTTAGATATTTTAAGAATTTTGTATCTATTATTAAAGTAATAAAAGCAGATATGTTGAAAAGCAATTCATAACAAAAAGAGGGGTGTAAAGATACCAAAGTCAATTATCTCCCTTTAGTTGAAGTGAAGTCATGAGTCATGTGACAGCCACTGATTGATGTCAGTTCATAGAGTGAAAAAAGTGGTTAGTCATTAGTTAGCTATCTGAATTCAAGATGGACAAGGCTGAACTGGCCTACCTAGGCCAACTACCATAGAGCATCACACACGTCCATAGCACCATTTTGCCATTGAGAAATATGTCTTCACTAGCGACATAGAAGATAAATCCAACTCATTTGAGTTATAGAACCTATCTCCGGCTCACAGTCTTCTAGTTGGTAAATCCACATGACTTGTCACTTTCCCATTGGGAAATATATCCTCGCCAGAGACAGAAAATAAATCCAGACCACTCTAATTCCTGTTTGGAAATATAAATATGACCTCGCCACATGGCCTTGCTGTTTTTCTTGTAGGGAGAAAATATATGGCTTCTCCAGAAACATAGAAGAATTCTCCGCAACTTGAATTATTACCAGTAAGACCCTATGTCTTACCATTTCCACACTACCTGTTTTTGTATACATGCATTATAGTTTCTCTGGGTGGGGCAAATACAAATATTGGTATATAATTTTGTGTATGACTTAGTAGTATAAAAGTCTCTTTGAAAACAATTATTAATGTGTAGTTAAGGTCTAATAAATTTTTTATATCTGTGAAAATATTTATAAATAATTAAAATCAGTTTCTGGCATACAGATTATTTTATCCTTGCTAATGTTTAATGTTGTATTTATAATGCTATTGCATTAAATAAAAGTTTCTTAAATGGATGATGGGTATTTATTTAATACCTAATAACATATTCTATCTTTTTATATTAAAAAATATATGTTTAAGTATTTGAAAAATGAATGATATTATTTTAAATGCATATAAATTAGAAAAAAATTAAATGTTTGCTTACACATAAATTTATTCATAAATACAGCAGTAATGTATATATTTGGAAATTGATGGATAACCTTGGATTACTTTTAGAGATTATCTTTTATATATTCAAGCTATTCTATCTGATAAACTTTTGAAAATTTATCCAGGAAGCATTTCCACACAGATGATGTTCTTGTAGAGATTAAAGGGTGGCTCCATTTCTATGATACCACAGTCTTTATGAAGAGTATTATATGCGGTCATATAGCAATACAAAATGTATATCAATATCAGTGATGAAAAATGTATGAAAACAATAGCATGTCTTGTCACATAGATGCACAATGTTTTATTTGTAGACAAATAGACATGTTAGCTGAATAAAAGTTTTGTACCTTACTCATTGACATATCCTCTCTCTCTCTCTCTCTCTCACATACACACAGCGGAACCTCAGTTCACGAATTTAATTCATTCCTGAAGCCCATTCATAACCTGAAACTATTTTTCCAATAGAAATCAACATAAACTGGATTAATCCGTTCCTGGTCCCAAGATGATTGCTTATTTAAACTTTAACGCGAGTACTTTGTGCTCAAGTTATACACAAAATTAATGAAAATCATTAAATCTAAGAATAAAAAAAAAAACTCAATACTAAACAGATAAAATATAGACAAACATTTTAATTTTACCGTACCTGTATGTAGGAGATTTGATGGCGTAAGTAGAAGGGGAAGGAAAGAGATGTTATTGTTTGGAAAAAGGAAGGAAGACATGATCGTCTCTTTATTTATAAGAATAGTATAGATCGTTAATTTTGCCATATGAAACTGAGTAGGAAGAGACAATATCATCAACAATTGTTTTTCTCTTAACTTTTCTTTATCCTTTACCAATATCACTACTAGCTTTGTTTGGGACCATGACTGAGGACTAATAAAGAGAAACAAAAAGTCACAGTACAATAAAATTGGAAAAGAAAAGTACAACACACGAATGTATACAATACGGGTTAACTTGGTTCAGCTAAGTTCGAGAACCGAAATTCAAATTACATTGATGAATGAAACAGGCTGTCGCCATTCGGTGTTGACCTCAGTGTCCACTTTTATATTTACAGACGCTCTATCCCAGATATTGAGCACTTTTACCCATAAATATAACCGAGCTTAAAATTATATTTTTATTATATATATATAAAATAGCTGGCCACTTGTATTCAAGGATACCCATCTACTAGGGTGGCTAGCCAATCCCTATTGCAGACACTCAGGCCCCTTTGTGTTTATTCAACACCCACAGAGCCCACCTGTGGTTTATACTGCAGACCTTAGTTACAGTTTCTGGGAGAGATCTTGTTATCTAGAATGATCAAAAATCTGAACAAGACCAGCACACTCAAACCCTTGGTTATGATGACTTATGGCTTCGTGCTAGCACAGCTACCAACAGCACCCAAGTGTTCCATCTCCCCAATTTCACTCACAACGCTTAGGTCAACTCAGGGTATGATTTTCAGGCACATTACAAAAGTGCTGTATACTGGGACCACCCCCTTCCAACCACTCGAACACGCGGCCATATATATATATATATATATATATATATATATATATATATATATATATATATATATACTGTCGTTCACAGACAGTATTGTTTCACAGCTCTTCAGAGTAGATAACCGAATGTCTCAAGCCAGGATTGAAACCCAACCGATTTAGTATCAGTCAGTTTCTACCACTGAGCTATCTTCATTCAGCAGAATGAGGCAGCTAAATCTAGCATATTGTTTTTACAAATGTAAACAAATGTCAAGCAGCTGGAGTGCTCCATTCATTTTACTAAAGAGCTACGCATTAACGCAGGTGGCTGTTGTTTGTAGAATTAGCTTGTCATTCAACAGTTCTCAATGGAAATATATTTTCAAGAGTTAAATTATATATATTTCTAAAGAATCAATGGATTAATTATTTTAAACCAATATTTTTATTACTTCAAAACTTATTATAGTGGCGGACACGTCTTATTTGAAAAAGACGCACCATTTTTAGTTATTAAACAATGTGTATTTCTTCTCTTGGACTGCCACTGCATTCAGGAACTTTTAGTAAAAAAAATCTTTATAGCTGTTGAAATAATAAAAATATCAGATTAAAAAATAAATCTAATGATTCTTTCGAAATTGCTTCGTTTACATTTTGGATATGATACTGAGCAGATATGGCCTCTCAAAAAAATAATCTGAGTGGAGGGGATGTGCTTTCTTTTAAATATGGTAAAAAGAGTCTTGCTTACTGTGATGTCCTTATGGCCGAGGGTAAAACATGCTGGATCAAATGGTGGTTTCCCTTATAAAGGGGGATGCAGATACGACCAATGAATGCCAGAGGGACACATTTTCTTTAATAAATCTTCTAAAAACTGTCCACGATAATAACATTTGAAGTGTGTGTGTGTGTGTGTGTGTGTGTGTGTGCATATTCATGACGAAGTGGAAAAAGTTTACTTGTGACGCATTTCATCCTTCAGGACTTCATTGGACTAAATTTGTTATGTTGGTATGACTATACATGCGCACAAATGAGAGGTGCTGAAGATTTTAGAATTATTTAGAATTTTTTTTTTAGAATTCATTCTCATCATAACAAGATAAAATCCAACACAATCATCGGATTCTACTTAAGAGCACTCAGAATATGCAGCCTGGATTATTTACACGAAGAGAAATCCATTGAAAAGACTTTCAAACTTCTCTAGTATCCTAATTATTTTATATTCACTTTGAAGCAAAAAGCCCATCAAATATTCCAAAACAAAAAAACGGCCCCTCCTAAAAAAACAAAGAATCAAAAAATATATTGTCCTACCAACTTTATCACATCTACAATTGAAAATGATCTATCTAAAACTCAACATAAAATTTATTACTACTACATCCAAAACAATAAAAGACTCCATCAATACTAAACAAAACAATAAACTGAAACCTGAAGGATGAGTTTACTCAATCGCCTGCAATAATTGTCACAAAAATACATAGGAGAAACGTCAAAGAATCTAAATAAAAGAGTATATGAACACAAAAGAGACATTTTCTGAAACAATACGTCAAATGCACTGGTTGTTCACCATAATGAGACTGACCACAATTTTGACATAAAAAAGGCTACTCTGATGAAATGAGAAAACAATTCACTTCAATGTAAATGTCCAGTGAGTGCCTTGATCGCAAGGTCAACTATAGTTAATTTGTACCCTGGCTCTTACAACATTTCACCATTTCTGGCAGATCTTCTATCACAGTGTGGGATACGTACTAACAAAAGAAGGTTGAAAGAAAATAAAAAAAGACTCTAAATGAATTTGGCTCAATATAAAAAAATTCTAAAAGAAAAAAATTCTAAATAATTCAAAAATCTCCAGCAACCCCTCGTTCGTGGGCATGTAGTCATACCAACATAACAAATTTAGTCCTGAAGGATGAAATGCATCACAAGTAAACTTTTCCACTTGTAGTGGACCGTGTGTTTACGTGTTGTTAAATTAGGAACACGTGCGTTTATTTCCTGTTAGAAGGTACAACTACAAGAACATGGTTAACTCAAGTTGAGTCCAACCGAAGATGTAAAGAAAACAAACAAGACCGATATATATATATATATATATATATATATATATATATATATATATATATATATATAATATATAGATATATATATCAACAAGTATATGTATTAAATAACAAATTTACAAGTGACAAAGACATCAACATTTGTGTTTGTGTGTGAACGTAAACAGTTTGTATTTTGGTGAATGTTCGTACGTATGTGTATGTGTGGTTAATGTTCACGGCGTCTCCCACAAATGGGAAGATGATATCTTCTGCGAGAACTTACATTGTAGACGTGTTCGCTGAAATGAAAAAGAGAACGAGGCAAGAAGTCTCCCAGTATTTATAGTGTAGGGAGAGCGCCCCTAATGAACCATTAGGAAATTAAGGAGGAGCTAACTCCAACAATAAATTTCCCCAAAAAATTGTTCTTGATAGTATATATTTTTATATATCTCATTTATATATATATATATATATATATATATATATATATATATATATATACAGTAGCGTCCAAAATTAAGGAACAAAAATTAAAACTTCGATATCTCAAAAAATATAAGTTCAATTTTTTAAAAATTTTCGTTAAATGTAGGCAAATGGCAGTTCAGTTATGCTTTAAATCTGGTGCGGAGTCGATAAGGACGCCGACCCTGCAAGCTAATTTGCATGTTCAAAGAAAAGTGAATAGCTGAGACAATGGGGAGGCAAAGACAACAGATTTGTTTAACTAAACGGCAATTTTAATTTTACTAAAATGACGTGCGTTTTTATAGAAGTATGTACAATCAGGAGAAATGTCTGGATTGATGTCAGGTCCAGGATGACTGGTTTGGTATTTTGAGAAATTGTTGGTAGGTTGGTCATTTTGGAGGATGGCATGTAGGGCGTCGTTTGGTCAGGAAAGCTGATCAGTTTCCGGGTAAAAGTGTTATCGGCGATGGTAGCTGGTCGGTTGCCGGGCAGAGCGTGGTATTGAACCGAAACTGGAGCAGATGCCGCCTGGCCATCTTCTTCATCGATTTGGGCCAATCGTCGCAACAAAGCTGGAGTCTCTAGACATGGTCGAATTGATGAGATGATATAAATTCCAGAGCGAATCAACCACGAAAACAGTATCACGCCAAAGGGTAGAGATTTACTTGACCCCCACCCCACTGAGTCACTAGGTCAGTTTTTAACGTGGGGACCCGAGTGTCTTCTCTCGGGCCGTTGGTTTTAGCTGGTCATAGTTTGTCCAAGCTGGTCTAATCTAGTCAAAGCCTGCCAAAGCTAGTCATAGCCTTGATACTACCAGCACAAGGATAAATCCCTTTGCCAGGTAAGTCGAGATTTACTTGAACCAACTGAGCCAGGTTGTGACACAAGGTCAATTTTTAATGTGGGGACCCGAGTGCTTTCACTCGGGCCGCTGGTCCAAGCTAGTCATAGCTAGCCAGAGCCAGCCCAAGCTGATTATAGCCGTGATATCACCAGCATCAGGAACATGGCCCTGTACCAGGTAAGTCGAAGGGTAAAGATTTACTTGACCGCCACTGAGTCAGGTTGTGACACAAGGTCAGTTTTTAACGTGGGGACCCGAGTGTTTTCACTCGAGCTGCTGGTCTAAGCTGGTCATAGCTTGTCCAAGCTAGTCATAGCTGGTCTTGGCTTGTCATAGCTGGTCCAAACTGGTCAGAGCCGGTCCTTCTAGTCGTAGTCGTGATACCACCAGCACAGGGACGGGCCCTGTGCCAGGTAAGTATCTCTCGACGAAGTGCCGGGAAAATCAAAAAGGCAGTCAGTTCGTTTGTTCATGTACTCCCTGGCTAGTAGAAAACACTAAATATAAAATTACTCCTGATGCTGTTCAAATGTTTGGTCAACACTCCCTTATCCGATATGCTTTAAGGTATGGTTTAGGCTTCAAACATATTGGGTTAGTAATTTAGTTACTCACTTACTGCTGATTTCAATTCTGCGAGTAGAAAGGTTGTGGAGGTCAAGGTCATCCTGTTTGTTAGTTTTAAGGAGTGGCCAATGGTGATCACGATAAATCTAAGTTATTTGTAATGATACAGAGAGAGCTATGATTCATTAAATTTTTTACTCAAATATCAAGTGCCCAAAATTAAGGAATAAAACTGTTTTTAATCAAAAATAGTTGGACAACAAAATGCAAAAAAAGTCTTTTCAATATTTACTGCTAAGAAGACCCTTGTTTTGAATCATTGCTGTACATCAGTGTCTACAGGATTTCACTAAATTTTACATTCGGCAACTGTAATGTTAACCCCATTCCTCCTATAATTTTTCTCATAGATCTTCGACAGTTGATGGATTCATCACCATGACAATTTGTCCTAAAGTCTTCCATAAGTTTTCTATGAGAGTCATGTCAGGACTTTGAACTGACCAATCCATAACGTTTATTCCTTGGTCATTCAGATAATCAATAACCTGCTTTGTCTTATGGCAGGGAGCATTATCCTGCATGAACAAAGGATTTTCAAACCCAGAATTTTGTAATACCAGTACATCTTCTAACTAATTCTTGTACATAGAAGCACCACTCTATTATGTAAGCGTACACGAGGTGATGCACCCAGACTTGAAAACATGCTGAAAACCCTGATGCTGCCTCTGCCAAACTTGACTGTCTTCTCAGTGCACTTTGAACTCAACCTTTCGCCAGTTCGTCGTCTTACATACTGTTTTCCATCAGAACCAAATACCTTAAATTTACTTTCATCACTGAACCACTGTTCTGACTACAACACGTGCTTGTTTGCAAATTCCAATCTTGCTGCCTTGTTCTTTTTTGCTTATGAGCGCCTTCTTCTGTGGACATTTACCATAAAGCTTTATTTCTTGCAAGCATTTAGACATAGTTTGTCAAAACGCATTAATGTCATTTGAAATTTCTCGTGAAATGTCTGCCGCAGTTGAAAACAGTCCTCCAGTGTTAGTTGAACAATCCTGTCTTCTCTGGTCATTGTTTTTCTTGGTCTTACCCACACCGTTTGGACTTGTTAAGTGACCAGTGTTTTCTGTTTCATATAGTTTCAGAATTCGATTCACAACACTTTTGGAAGGCTTCACCTATTTAGCAATCTGATCAATTGTGTGATTTCACCTTCGCAGTTTGACATCAGCTCGTTTTGCCAATTTTTCGTCAGTTTGCCATGTTCGAAAATGACGTTGTGATGATAAATAATCTTTATCTTCCCAAATCGAACCCGTAGGCCTCGACCGTGGTGATGGAAAGCGGCCGGATGGCATTACCATCTTCCCTTTTAAAATGGGTAAGTCGTTGATTTGGGATGTGACCTGTGCGGATACATTTTCGGCCGGTAATATGATCAGGTCCGCTGTTGAGCCGGGGTTCGTCGCCCGAGACGCAGAGATAAAAAAAATAGCTAAATATTCTTCTCTTGCTGATAGATATTTTTTTTACTCCTGTGGCAGTGGAAACTTCAGGGGTTATTGGCCCTCGTTCGATGGTGTTCCTTTGGAGGATTGGCGCGATTGCGTCGCGATTAAGGAACGAGCCTCGCGAAATGGAATGGCTCTTGCAGCATGTCTCACTGGCGACGGTTCGAGGTAATGCTTTCTCCATCATAGCGACTGGCAGAGGATAGAAAAAAATTGTTTATAGTTACGTTGTTCTGGAATTGTCATCATTGGTCGACTGAACTTGCTTTGTTTCAATGACTTTTGTTTTGTTATTATTAGTTACTTAGTTCAATAAATACATTGCCAAATGAAAAAATATCTTTACCTTAACGTCGCTTATCAGAAATTAGGATTATATGCCTTATTCTCACATATTTCCCGATTTGTTCCTTAATTTTGGACACTTGATACTTGAGTAAAGTATGAATCATAGCTCTCTCTGTATCATTCCAAATAACTTACAAATTTAAAACACAACTGAACTGCCATTTGTCTACATTTAGTGAAAATTTCAGAAAAACTGAACTTATATTTTTTTGAGATATCAAAGTTTTAATTTTTGTTCCTTAATTTTAAATCTGAGGCCAAGCAAGAAGGAATCCCAGAACAAATTCTGATATTTGATCATTTGATAAGATTTGGGGAAATGGTTCAAGCCAAGAATTCTTTATAGATATATTTTGGACATAGAAGTTAGCACTGCATTGTGACTGTCAGTGTTTATTCCTATGTCCACACTGTCTATAATTATAAACACTCTATCTCTGATATTGAGCACAATTCCTTTATAAATATAGCAAATTCTAAACAATGTGTATGTGTGTGTAGATATCTAGTCATTTATGCAAACTAGCCAATATTATAACCATTAATGTCCGCCCTTTTATGGTTAGATGACTGTTAGATTTATGAAGAGATGTGCCTGAAAAGCTCTTAGTACAGTCTCTAGTCAGCAAATAGAATGTCTTAAGTGAAACTTCATTGCTGACCAACACACAACTGACCGAATTGGCTGAAAACAATTATTTGCAGATTCAGCCTCATGGTTAAAGCATTGGACTGAGAGTTGAAATTGGTTTATCTGCAGATGAAAACTATGGAAATCTCTTTTTGATTTGAATCCAAAACCTTTGAAAAATTTTACTAATCTGAATACATTAATTGTTCCGAGGTTGTGAAGATTGCATTGCTTTTATTAGTCAAGTTGTATGATTTTTGCCCTGAAACTTAAAAAATAGATTTACCTGGATTTCTTTTCCTATTACAAGCAACATCATGAAATTGTTAGGTGGTGACAGTTAAGATTTTCTGGGATTGTCATTGTTCACCCAATATAAGGCCCAAGAGGTACTCAAGGTAGAGTTACTGAATGAGGCATGAGTGTAAGGGTCCAATTTATGAAGATATAAAGGAAATTTAACCCTAGACTTGAAGAGGCCAAGGTTGTAGTGATTGAGGAAGCATCCTTTCAGGGGTTTTGGAGAAGATGTTGCCCAAATAAAACTTTCTTAATACTAATAAAATCTGAAGGGAATGCGGACGCTCTTTCCGCCATGTACATGGCATGGTGGGTCTCAACTGTGAAGGTCTGAACTGGTGGAACAATTGCTATTGCTGATAGAATAACACAAGGCTTGGAGTGAAATGATTTTAATTTTGTTCCCTTTTGATATAATTCCCAATGATCCAATAATAGATAATGTTGTTGTCTTGAGATGCCACATTCTACTGATTTCTCTTGGATTTTCAAAGATATATTTTTGTTGGCTTTTGCCATGTAACAGAGAGAGTTTGGGAACCACACACAAATACACACACATATATTTTTTTTAATTGAAATTGGAGTAGATTTGAACAACGAAATTAGATCAGAACAATTTTGTTTACTGATGGGAATCTGATCTAGCCCATTTGGAATTGGGTCATTAGGAAGACAATGTAAGATGATCGAGATCATTTTTATCAGTTAAAATTTGAAATAGAGCTTACTAAGGCTATGAGGAACTTTGAAATTCACATGATTTGGGGTTGAAGGCAGCACTCGTGATAATCATTTGAGGATCAAGGGTCGATTTATGATCAGCCAGGTTTATCTATATCAACGCGCACAGAAATCTGTTGACAGTGTGATTGGCTCGTCTGTCGTCGAGTGCAGTCAAGCTGGGTAGAGAAAGGTCGGAGACTGGAAGTGAAGTCAGAAAATGTGAATCAAACGCCCGCTAACATATTTTGTTGATATAAGTACAAAGAAGCGAATTACTCCTCCAACAATCTAAGACCGCTACTGCTACTATTATTACTACCACTGGAAACGGAAATGTCGAACAAGCTACAATAATCAAAAGGTTGTTTTTGCTCTCGTCTGTCCTCGAGTGCAGTCGAGCTGGGTAGATAGATATCGGAGACGTCAGGGATTGGAACAAAACCCCCGCTAACGTGTACTGTTAATATAAGTACCGATGCTTCTGCTACCACAAAGATTACTACTACTGTTACTACCGCCGAGGAGGAACGCAACTATAAACTTTAAGCCGCGCACAGAAATCTTTATCTCTCCATCGCAAGAGTCGTATATCATTCTGAGACAGTTTTACAACAAGCTAATCACAACCCACTCTCTCTCTCTCTCTCTCTGTCTAGAATCCAGTGTATGAGTTTTTACGTCAATTATTTTCTTTTCTGTAACCTGTTTCTTTTCTATACTATTCTTTTCTGCTATATAAAAGGCATTAACAATTCAACCATTGCATAGTTGTTTGTCCGGCTTTCTGCAGATATATATATATTTTTTGGTGCATTCTAAATTTCTTATCACGGACTCTCCAGCCGTGTCTACATCTTCAGTTGACCATGAATGGATCAACATCACTTCTGCTTTCTGGATCAAACCAAACACAACGTGGGCAGGAAGCAGGATTAAACCAGTGTACCGGTCGAATGATCTATGAATGCCCAGGGGACCTACGGCCACTCCCTTAAGTTTGGTTAAGACCGAGTAGACACCTCAACCCAGAGAGTAAGACGTTGGAGGTTGAGGGGCTGGGGCGAAAGTGTTAGAGCTACAACATCTATCAGGCATTTGTTTTCAACATAATTTTTCAAAATTATTATTAGTATTTATATATATTTAGTATACTATAATATAATTTAGAAACATTTGTTATTATTCTGTATTCTATGCCATTATGCTCATCTTGATTGTTATACCAACAACATTTCAGCCATTGTATATATGGCCTTTTTCAGATGTCTCTTCTCATATTTGGTAACCCACTCAAAACTTTTGAGTCCTGGGTATGACAACAAACTACATCCGGCAGCAAGACCTCTGATCAGGAGATTGGAGGTTTGGGGGAGCATGGAACTACCTCTTAATTGCTTTTATTCTCAGGTCCAGCCTGGCCTGGGGTGGTAGCACCTGTTAGGGTCCCAGATATGGACAAATAGTGAAACCCCCAAACAAAACACTATGAAAGTATAGGAATGAATTTTATAGGAAAAATACCAGTGGTGCATTTTTATGTAAAAAAAATAAAATTAGCAACAATACCTATTTATAGTAAAATTAGCAACAATACATTTTCAAAGCAAAATGACCAGCAATACATTTTATCTGTAGTTGAAAGCATACAATTGCGTTCAAAATATATTCAGTTGAAGCCATAAAATCGCATTCAAAATATTTAGATTTTGACATTAAATAACCCATAAATTTTGATATGCCACTATACAAAATCGACCAAACAACCGACATGAAAGAACTCTTTCATGACATTAATCCATATAATATCCTACAATTTCTTCAAGAAATCAAACTGTATTCCAAAATATAACTTCAACAAAACTACAATATGAAACACACATATTGCTGCCTAAAGTAATCATGTCCACACAAACATGTATATGCACAAAAGCTGAGTATCATCTACCATGTATTCAATTGTGATAGCAGAATAGCAGGTATTATATTTTTATTACTTCAAAGCTCCCCAAAAAATTAAATTTTGGCATTTTGAAGGAATTGATATGCTGTTAAAACAAACAAACAAATCAATCAATCATCTCAGAATTTCTAACCATGGGAGATAACTCATATCAGTTAATAGTCACCAGTTTTATTTGACTTTATGTTGTCTGTACATTTCTTCCACTAAACCAGAGTATGTCACTTTTCAGCACTATCATACCTTAGGGATTGAACTCACAACTACTAGGGAACCTGATGTGGTGAGTATTAACTGATATGAAACATCCTCTAAACAAGAAAAACAAAATATAAAAAGCTACCTTTATTGCTTGAATAAAGGATTTGATTCCACATTCCAAGGAGGTTACTAAGTACAATGAAAGACACCTGAAGAAGGCCAGCATGTGCAACTGAAACATTGTGAGTATAACAGCTAAGACAAGTCTTAATAATAAGACATAGAATAATGATAATTCCTCATCTCAAACATTCTGACCTAAATGCTTCGTCAAGATGAGGACCATAATTATTTATTTGATGTAACTTTGTATTTAATGAATATCAAAGAAAGTATTATTAATAATAATAATAATACTTGCTGGGAACTTAATAAATGTATGAAATAATAACAATATAAAGTACACTGTGGTTTTATCGTATATCTATTGGTTGTGCAACCTGATCACCTCTTCTTAGTAATAAGATAGTTCCTTGTTAGAATAACAGGAGGCAGTATGCAATCCAAGAAAGAAACAGTACTTGTGTTACCATAATAACGGAATATCTCATTAGCAAATAAGGAAAATCAAGCTACAAATACATTGTTGTATATGCACAAATCAGAAGCTGTCAGAGAAACAGAAAAAGTAAAAAAAATTTTAATTTTGAATCATCCAAACCAAACAGGAAGACCAGATCCATTTAGAAACAAGAAGGAAATTTCTTACAGGATTTCATTGTTTCCACAGATTGTTTGTAATCTTTCAGTTTTTTCCTTTCAATCAATTATCAGAACTTTGCCAGTTAATGGAAAAAAATTGTGGAAAGGTGAAAGTTGGTTACATCATTGTCAGTATGCATGGAAAAGTCATTGTGAAAAGACTTTTACAAGAAATGCAAGGAAGAATTCAAACCATCCAGGTGAATGCATTATTAAAATCAGAAAAGGATACAACGAAGAATGTGAGAGAATTGAAGCAATTTACTGTCGCTTGATCTCTAATGAAAGCCACCAGCTTCAACAATGAGGAGTAATAGTAAATATCATAATAATAATAATACCATCACAATAATATTATCATATCATTATCATCACAGTAATAATAATAATAGTATCATCACAATAATTTCATATCATAATATCATCACAATAATATAATAATAATATCAACATCATCATTAAAGGGGGTGAAAATAAAGATTTGAATAGTTTTTTTAAAATTCTTTGAGAGTCAAAAGTGATAAGCATAAGACTAACAATAAGAAAAAATATCAGACGAGGCATGATTTGTTTCAAGGTAATTAAATCTAATAAAACTGATGATAATTAATTCACACATTTAGAATAGAAAAAGCTGAAATGAGATGGGTGGAGGAAGGGCAAGGAGGAGAAAGCAGAATTGAGGGTGTGAGGAGATGAAAGAAAAAAAGCTACAAATAAGCCTAACCAGGAAGCAGTCACAGAGAGAGCAAGAGCAAAAGAGAGAGAGAGAGAGTATAATAATGTGTGATGCCCAAGAGACTGAGATGAAGGTAAGAGCATAATAAGAAACCAACAACAAGGGGGATTGAGTTATAAAAACGTCCAGACAGGCCAGTGAGTCAAGCAGAGTGACACATTGCCAAGTGTTGTGCCTTGGTTGGGGCTGTTGCAGGATATTTGGGACATGTGTCATGGTGGGCAGCCATCTTTCTCTCATTCCTCATGGCCTGTGTGTCATAACTGCTCATATTGAATCATCACATTACCAAGAAACTATCAGAATCAACTCAAATTCATGTGCGTCCACAAATTTATATGATGGCTATTATTCCCAGGTGTAAATAGTTATTTCTCTGTATGTCTGGGTTATGCAAGTGTATGTATGTGTGTGTTGCATGTATGTATTGGGTGTGTATGTATATGTGTCCACATATAAGTATGAATGTATGAATTTTCTCAGTTGCGTGTTTTTCTTCCAGTGCATACTATAGATTTATGTGTATTTCTGCATACATATAGAACTTATATATATATATATATATATATATATATATATATATATATATATAGTCATCCACAGATACACTGTTTTGCTGTATCACAGCTCATCAGTGTGGCTAGACATCTGACTGCCTCAAGCCAGGATTGAAACCCAACTAATTTGGTATCAGTTGGAGATTTTCCCCTAAGCTATCAGCTCCTAGCAGGGAGGGAGGTGAATTTTCACATATTTATTTTTGAATAAACACACCAGTGACTCAGAGTGCTTGATTCCTAGAAGAGCTTTGCATTATCAGCAGTAGCAGTCACTGTTTACAAATTCGCACTTGCCCTCTAAAGTGCTCAACCAAATTTTATTTTCTTGGGGGGGTATGTATATATAATATATATATATATATATATATATATATATACTGGACTCTTTCATCACTTTTAACATATGATAACAGTACAGCAACTCAGATCTTATAACTGAACAGCCAAACATATACAGACACATGTGATCTGATTCTAGTGGTGAAGGCTTGTGCAGAATCAACTACACTTTTTGGAAGAGCCAAATACATAGAACTGTTGCATGGTATGCTACAAGGTCCCCAAACGACCTTCCACAGGTTTTGAATTCAGAATTGACCTTCTCCTAGACCTGTTGACATGCAAGGCTAAAGGACCCAGCCTCTCCTGCTATTTACTCAGAGCTTGGAGTAGAAGTAGATTTTTACCTTTCCCAAGAGTATTTACTTGTAATTGAATATAACAAACTCAATCCAATCCATTGCACCACCTTGAATATTATTATTATTATTATATATTTATTATAAGACATAATAAAAACATGTTGAAATCACTACACAAAATCTTTCATATTTCAATATTATGATTGTATTTCTTCAGGCGATGGTAACTAACTGGTAATTAAATGATTTTTAAGGAAATTTAAAAACAAAGTCTTACCTCTTTTCCGAAAGTTAAAGTGGGTGAGGAAAATAAGGTTAGAATTAAAAATAGACTTGTGGGTATGTCTTGATTAACCAATTAAATGTCAGATTTACACTAAATAGAAAAGTAAGCTCTGAAGGTGGAGGTGGGTGAGTTATTTTTTCATGTCATAATAAACTGGCACATAGACATGCCATCATTGACAATTGTGGAAAATATGACAGCAACAAATGTATTGTGATATATATATGAAGAAATATAGTCTTAAGGTATGCTATATTTATGGGATAAAGTGCTCTAAGTGTTGACTTCTATGTTCACTTTTATATATTCATAACTGAAAAGCTGCCCGTTATAAGCAGGAGCAGCCACTGTTTTTAAAAAATTACCTTTTCCCATAGAGTGCTCAATCACCAAATGAGAGCAAGTCATAAATAAATCCAATAATTCTTTAAAAATATACATATCGAACCTTTGTGTGCCAGATCAAACAGTAGTTTCAGCTACAGAGGAGGAGGATACAGGATCAATCCCTGCCAAGGCCAAATTTTCATTTCACATTTCTTGCAGATGAATAGATGTAGCACACACTTTTTAATAAATAAAAATTGGTCTATTTCAAATAAGAATTGTCCTGCACGTTTGAAGTAATATATATATATATATTCTAAAATACTTTCTAAAAGTATGTGTGCATAGATAATTGTAGAGAAAAGTATTTGACGATTAGTTTTTTCCCCAATTTATCATTTAGAATTTGATGACATTTATCAGTTTAATCTACATTTGTAAAACAATTTAATTCTTGAATTGATAAATAAAAGAGAATTAATATTATTCATTCTTTTACTTCCATAATTATCAGTATTTTATTCCAATGAAGTTTCCATAAGTATTGCTCACCCCCACATTAACTAATAATTAGAGGTTCTTTTGAAATCAATCATTTTTCTACAGACTTTGATAAGGCTTCTGCATTTCTTAACTAGTATTTCCAACCATTCTTCTTGGCAGAATCATTCCAAATCATTCGGATTCTTTGGTTTGTTTTTGGACATTGACTTTGAATTCATGCCATTAATTGAACTTTAATCAGTTTGATCTAGAAAACTATTCTTGAGTCATCCTGGGTAAGACGATAAACTGCATCCTACAGCAAGGCCTCTGATCCAGAGGTTTTGAGGAGCGTGAAATCACCTCTTAATTGCTGATGTTACTAGGTCCACGCTGATTCTGGATGATATCACCATTTAGAGTCCCAGCGATGGGCAAATAGTTAATCCCCAAATTGGAGTCATAACACTTTGAAAGTATAAAAATTTTTATAATAAAAATACCAGCAAAATATTTTCATCGTAAAAAATTTCCAGCAATACATTTCTCTGAAAAAAATGAAAATTACCATCGATGCATTTTTGTAAAAAAAAACAAAAAAACATCAATATATTTTTGCAAAAGAAATAACTAATGTTCCCAAGAAAATTAAATATCGGTATTAAATGACTCATAAGCAGTTGATGTGCCATTAAACAAACAAACTGTTCTTAAAGTTTGAATACAAAGTGGGTGAAGAATTGAAAGAATTGCTAAAATATAAGCAGGACCAACAAATATATAAAGACTGGGAGAGAATTTCAGAAATAATGTTATGGAATTATTCAAGTTGGAATTCTTTAAGAATATTAAAAAGTTGATAATGCTAATATTAGCCATTTCCTTATAAGGAAACATTCAGTGTTCAATGACTGAGCAGCCAGTGCCACTTTCAGTTAAACTTTATAAAATCTTTTTTTCAAAACAATTTCTCAGGAAAATAGGTTTCTCCAGTCCAATTACTATTATTTCCCTTTCTAGTAATGATGAGGGTTTCCTTTCAAACCTTTTGTTTAAAGCAATGTGGAATGTCAACATCTTGATTATGTCATTATTATGTTGAATTTTTAGTACACTTCTAATACTGAAACTTAAGATTTTAATTTTACTTAATTTAAAGAAATAATTAATCTGTTTTTTCTTGTCTTTATTTTTACAAATGTTACAAAGTCTCTTCCAAGAAAGTTGTGTTCATCTTGTCTGGTTTTTGCACATCCACATCTTGAGAGTGCTTCTCCTAAGTGAGAAAAACACTGATGTTATATAGCTCTCCCAGTCTTAGACCCACACTGACTATTGGCTAATACCTGCCTAGTATCATTCATATACAAATAGTCAGCACCACCTACTCTAAGTAGAAGGTCTTCTCTCAACAGGCTTTTGTGTAAGGGGACACAAATCCTGATGCTTACAGCACCACATACAACCAATTCGGAGTCTTTTATTGGGCTGATCTGAGTCTCTGTTACATAACATTAATAAAAATTTTAAAAAACATATTCCTAAAACATTCACAACATCACCCATGTGATGCCGACGTGATCGCATTTCAAAACGGAACGCTGATCTTAAAATTCAGCCATTTTGTTTTGATTATTCTTATGTCTATCGTCTTTTCATGTTGACTTGAATATCGTCTAATTTTAATTATGTTTTAATAACTATGTCCTGAAGAAGGTCTACTAGACCGAAACGTCTGACGTCGACATTGAAACATTAAAAACAGTAAATTTGCATATTCGGATTTTTTGTTTTCCCATATTTTTCTTCACATTATAGTATATAATTTTCAGTTCATAATGCGTTTGTCTTGTCTGGTTTTTGTACGTCCACATGTTGAGAGTGCTTCTCCTAAGTGAGAAAAACACTGATGTTATATAGCTCTCCCAGTCTCAGACCCACACTGACTATTGGCTAATACCTGCCTAGTATCATTCATATACAAATAGTCAGTGCCACCTACTCTAATTAGGTCTTCTCTCAACAACCCATTGTAAAAGAGAATGCAACTATTGATGCTTACAGCACCACATACAACCAACTCAGAGTCTTTTATCAGGCTGACCCAATTCTTTATTACAAAAGTTAATTTTAATAATGTTTTGCTGTGTTTATTTAACAGACTTTTCTTTCAAAGATTTTTCCTTTGATTCTGTTGTGACATTGTGAAATTTATTTAAAAGTGCTATTATTTATTACATAAAGTTAACTTAATATTTTTCTCTATGATATTATTATTCTTAACAACAAATATATTGATGAATTTTTTAAAGGGTAATTTGTGTTTTTCTTTCTAAAAGGTATGTTAGAAAGAGTACGTTGAATTTTAATTTAGTTTACCATACTCAGTAGATAGGCCTCCAGTATTGGCCTTGAGTTGCACTATGACTTGGCCTGAAGTAAAGAATGCTATGTTCTGAACAAAAGATTTTTTAACATTTTTCACTGAAAGTTAATTTAATATTCTTCTCAATGAAATTTTTGTTCATAAAAGCAAATCCACTTATGATTAACTTTATTTTTATGCAATCAGTATTCCTGTTTCTAAAAAGTATGTTGAATTTTTACCATGCTTCTTATACAGAAATGTAACATTTTAATTTTAGTTGATTAAAAGAAATAATTTATTAATCCTATTTTTTTTAGTTTTTCTTATTACAAATGTTACAAAGTCTCTCCCAAGATAGTTAATTTTAATAATAGTTTGTTTAATTTTTCTTTTTTCTCCCAAAGATTTTTTTGTTTGTTTTTGCACAGCAAAATTTATTTAAAAATTCTATCTATAATTCTCAAAATGTGTGTGTGTGTATGTATGTATGTATGTATGTATGTATGTGTGTGTGATCGGATGTTGTTTATGCATTTCCACAGTTTTTATCCGATTTCGATGAATTTCCTTTGTTTGATAGATAATTCTTCAGTGCCGGTTTTGAGTCCAAATTGTTGATGACAATGGCTCTCCACTATTTCCTGTCCATTATAACTCTCAGCAACGTTTTACTATTTACTCTCTGTTCTTGGATATATATCTTACATAAAACTTTAATAAAAATAAATACTTTAAATTAAATACAATAATATTATTTATTATTATACAGTTCCCTTTTCAGCCCCCCTCATTCAGATTGTCCCGCCCCCATTGGGGGATGTGCCTCAGTTGCACCCAAATGTTGTTAGTAATATTGATTTTCGGGTGGGCTGACTTTAAACTTAAACTGCTCCAATTGAATGGCAAAAATTCCCAATAATAAAAGACCTGGGCAAAGACGGGTTATACTGCTAGTTGCTATATAAAATTCATTTAATATTTTTCTCTGTGATATTGTAATTCCTAACACCAAATATATTTATGATAAAATTTAAGTTTTTAGGAGTAATTTGTGTTTTTCTTTCTAAAATTTATTTTAAAAAATATGTTGAATTTTAGTTTAAATTACCATTAAAAAACATAAAATAGTAGTGGGCATGACATTTTATACTATAAAATTAATTAAAAATAATTTATTCAGAACCTAATTATGTAAAGTTAATGTCATGATTAAATTCAGTAAATTTAATTCAATATTTTTAGATATTGTTATCAAGTTGGGCAAAATGTTAACACTAACTCTAGACTATATTTTATAGATGACACAAAGGTGTTCAACAAAGTACGCCACAAGAATCTGCTGGAATGTCTCAGCAACTTTGATATATTTGGGAAAGATATTAGAATAATCAAGAACCTATACTGGCAGCAAACCGCAATTCTGAGAGAATTGGAAATCCTACTGGGATTCAGCATTGGCGACCTCAGTCTTACCAACATAAGATATGCAGATGACACAGTACTGATAGCAGACACAGAAAAGAAATTACAAAATCTTCTACAGAAGGTAGCGAAGGAGAGTGAGAAGAAGGGACTAAGCATAAACTACAAGAAGACAGAATGCATGGTCATCAGTAAAAGGATGAGCCCAAAAATGAGCCTAAAATCAAGCATGTGCAGAAGTTTAAATATCTGAGAAGTGTTTTGACAGAGGACGGTAGGTGTGACGCTGAGATCTGAAGATCTCAGAAATGGAGATCCATGATCGCCTATGTCCTGAAAGGATACCCCACATAAAATGAAAGAAAGAACTCTGCTGGTAAACCACACATTTTTAAGAGTCAGTTTTTTTCTATTCCTTCTTTTCTACTTCTATAATTGTTATATTCCATGCTAAGGGAATAAATACTTAACACCAGGTGGATACTAGAAGAAAGGTTTATTGTACACAACAAGTACAATATGAAATACGATACAGTTATACACACAGGTCAATCTAGTAGTGAGTGCCACTAATTGGAAGGTCGGATGTGTTGCGTTGTCTCACTCTCACTCTTCCTGCAGTCTCTCGTAGACAATTGACTTTATAGGTACTTACTACCTACATGGGGGTGACTGGTTATTCCATTACATCAATAATCATAAAATATTATATTTTTGTTCCAGAATTCATAGTTCCAATATGATTTTCGTTTCATTAAAACTGTTTTAACATGGATAATTAATTTGAAGATTAAAATGCATATAACATTTTGTACACTCTTGTAAACGGGGTGGGAAGTGATGGATCCGAAACTCAAACAAATTATATATTAACTTTAAAAAAAAACTTAGTAAAAGAAATATACCAAGATAAAGAGGATAACTTTTTTGAACCAAATTAATTAGGCTCTTAATCTCTAAATTTTTCATTGAATTTCTTTATACCAACTATAGCAGAAAACTACCACAAACCCAAATTGAAACTAAAAATCTTTGCTCCCCAGTGGAATAATGAAATTTGAGATAGGCTTCCAATTTCTGGATGTGAATTGCACTATGACTTGGCCTTAACTAAAGAACACCAGGATCAGATTTATACATTCATTGGAGTCAGAACTTGGAAGAGAGTTTCCAATGGATGAGCAGAAGCAGTGTCTATTGATGTGATCATAATAATGCTGTGAGATCAACATAGCAGTGATACAATTTTCTGTTGGAGAGGTATGCAATTTAGTGAGGTGATGGTGTGAAAATATCCTGAATGGAAATACTTTTTATAAATTTGAATGATGGGGGCATCTTTTTGGGACTTTAGATTATTCCTTTAGCAGTTGGGAGAAAGTCCATTTTTGCTTTGTATTCAACAGTCTAGAAGTCAGAACTTGGTAGTCATCCCAGAAATAGGTCAGCATCAATCTACTTTTTCTTGGCCCTAAGAAGGGCAGAAAAGATCATTAGCTGATGACCTCTTAACTACTACTTCATGCATCATGCATGGCTGGTTTCTCTGGTGGTCATGTCTCTTGTTCTGTGGTTTCTCTTGCCATCCCTTCACTTTGTCTGGCTGTTTATATACTTTTGACCAGGCTCCCGGACTACTGGCAAGAACTTTGTTTTTGGCTAACATCAAAAGTCTCTTTGCATTAATTTTTTTTGATTGGCCAAAATTATTTTATTTTCCAGCATTCTTTTTTTTTTAATTTGTTTTTTTTTTTTTTAATTGTGGAAGTTATGTGTGGCACCTATCTGATTTTTGTTATTTTTTAGTCACAAAAGGCTAGACTCTGGTCCAGCAAAATTTCACCATTTTTTGGCTGGGTTCAGTATTTTCTTCTTCTCTCTTTTTTGGCTGGGTTCAGTATTTTCTTCTTCTTTTTATTTGAGGGTTTCCTTCTCATTAGTTGAGAGAGAAGAATATAGAGAGAAGTTTAGAGAGAGAAGAAGAAAAAGATAAGGATTTTAAAAGAAAGCATAAATGCTTTATTTTAATTTGAATTCTTTTTATTTTTGTTTATATATTTTATCAAGACTCATGATAAACATGTTAAAACTTGAGTTTCCTAAACAAAAACTTTCTTTTCTTATCCTTTGCTAATGTTGCTCGTGTCACCTCTAGATCCCCATCAACTAATTAAGTTAATCCACTTGAACTCAAATTATTGAATTATATCTAAATTCTTGTGTTTCATTGGTATAGCTGGCCACTTGTATTCAAGGATACCCGTCTACTAAGGTGGCGAGCCAATCCCTATTGCAGACACTTGCTCAGGCGCATTTGTATTTATTCAACACCCACAGAGCCCACCTGTGGTTTGTACTGCAACTATACTGAGCAGATCTTAGTTACAATTTCTGGGAAATAGTGTATTATCTAGTGTGATCAACAATTTGAACAAGACCAGCATGCTCAAGCCCTCATCCACGATGACTTGTGACTTCATGCTAGCACAGCTATTGATGACTCCCAAGGGTTATGCATGGAGCTACCCTGATTTTGGGCCATTTTCAGGCACAAATAAGTACATTCGTGACCCACAAACTTCCAGGATTTTTCATCCAGGCTCAGTCTTTTCATCTTCTTCCTCTTTTTATTTGAGGGTTACCTTCTCATTAGTTGAGAGAGAAGTATATAGAGAGAAGTTTAGAGAGAGAGAGAGATAAGGTTTTTAAAGGAAAGTGCAAATGCCTTATTTTAATTTTAATTCTTTTTTATTTTTGTCTATATATTTTATTTTATTTTTTTTTCTTGAGACTTACTACAATTCTTTCAGCAAAACTTAACATTAATCTCTGATTATGGAACATTGATGCCTTTCTTATTTTTAATGCCTTACATTCAGGTTCAAATTTTGGGTTTGTAGCTTGGGCCAGGAACTTTTTCGTACATCTCGAAGAAGCCCAAATATAAACAGATTATCAAAAGTTATGGATTGTAGAATCCCACTTTGCAATCTGAATGTACTAATTAATGAGATGTCACTTGAAATCAGAAGAAATATATAAAGAACGAAAATGTCCCTTGAAGCAATGTTTTCTTGTTGAGATATTCATGGCTGTCTTTTCAAGTTAAGCTCTGTTGTAAAATTGGACAATGAATTGATTTTTTTCTTCAGTTTTCACACTTTTTCTCTGAAATCTTTGTTCTTCAGAAAATTACAAATTCAGATTAATTTATGATTAAATTATTTATCTAATACATTCCAATGGAAAAATTTTTTACTGACTTTCCATCAAGACTTGATTTGATTAGTCAACACGTTTAGTTGAATAATTGTTTTTTATTATCTTGAAATGAAATGGACAGAAATAATTACTTGAATGAATCAATAATTACATTAAAGAACTAAGAGATATGAACATATATATATATATATATATATATATATATATATATATTATTAGTAGTAGTAATCTTATAAATATAAGTAACTACACTTGTTTCAGAAAACCTTTGGTTTCTTGATTTGCAAATGATCAAATCAATATCGAAGGAAAAAAGGTATAAAAAAGAAAGAGCCAAGAACATGAATGCCTGTCGAAAACAATCGTTCAGCATGCAGGTCCAAAGAAAAATCCCTGATACAAGTACGCAACTAACTAACTAAATAAAGTGCTCAATACAATAAGTAGAGCAGACCTAGTTAAACCTAGTGTAATATATAATGTGTAGTAACTAAGACAGCCAAGAGAATAGTGAATGGCAGCACAGGACCCCAGGGATCCTTGGATAATAACTGAGCAGCATCAACTATCCTTCAATACTGAAGTATTCCCATCCAGAGCACTGGGCTATCCCCTGCACTACTCCTACTCCACCACCAGCTATGTGACTTCATACCATCCCAACCCATGCTTTTTAGTCATTGACTTGAGAAAGTTTTTATGACTGTTTTTTATAGAAAAATCTTGATCTGATGGAGTGTGGCAATAAAATAAACACATCCCATCTCCCCTCTCACTTGTAACCATCCATCGCAATAAAGTAATAAAGTTGTTTCTATATTACATGAGGCTATTTAAGTTCTCATGTTCTTTGGTTAATGTTTTGGTTTTGTAGCAATTTGTGGTATTATGGGAAACTACCTCTAGCAAAGCCCATTCTATGTTCAATTTCCTTATATCCTGTTATATACCGTACCTATGGACGCTAATGGGTATATCCCAATCCTCATTGGGCACCTCACGGTGGTGTAATGGTTAGCAAACTTGTCTTGCTAGATCAATTACGATTGAGTAGTGAGTTCGATCCTCACTGGGTGCCCCATACATTCGGCCTTGTGCCACATCTGAGCTATGCTTGGAAAATCACTTTGCGCACCTCGAGGTGGTGTAATGGTTAGCAAGCTTGTCTCACTAGAACAATTACGACTGAGTAGTGAGTTCGATTCTCACTGGGTGCCCCCCAAATTTAGGTGTTGTGCCACATCTAAGCTGTGCTTGGAAAATCACTATCCCAATCCTCATAAATACGTTGGGCACTTGTAAGTGGGGGTAATATGCTGTCTAAGTAGTTAACCACCAGTAGTGGTTTACCTACCTCATGCCACTGACAAGTATTGTATTTTGTTGATGTTATAAAGATTACCATTTCATTTCCAACCTGTTTTGGTTATTCCTCATTCAGTAATTCTTCCTAGGTTCCAATAAAGAGGTTCTTTATTCTTCTTTTTTATAATATTGTTCATCCACTACAAAGCCGAACAGCCACTCAAGGTAGAGCGTCAATGAATAATGCTGTTTTTTTACCATCTTGTTATATACTCTACCTATGAACACTAATGGGTATGTCCCAATCCTCATAAATACGTTGGACACTATTGTAAGTGGGGGTAATATTCTAAGTAGTAAGTGACAGATGAGTTCTTGTGGTGAATTGTAATGAGTGAATGGGTTGTGAATCAGATTAGCTAGGTATAAGATAGTGAAGACCAGCATCAACTCATTCCCCCTTTCCGGCCTTGTGTCATAATTGTATTTGATACAATAATTCTCAATATGCTGTCTAAGTAGTTCACCACTAGCAGTGGTTTACCTACTTCACGCCAATGGCAAATATTGTATTTTGTTGATGTTATAAAGATTACCATTTCATTTCCAACCTCTGTTTTGGTTATTCCTCATTCAGCAACCACCCCTACTAGGTCACAACATATCCTATACTCAGTTTGTTATAGTATTGATTATGACATAAATTATATCATTATAAATTGTATAGTGCCAATATCCAATTTATTAATATTGGGTATGAAGGGTGTGATGTAAATGAGCACCAGAAGAAGAGGACCATTTGTTGTTGATTATGATTATGTCTTCAAATGCAAAATAGAGGAAAATACAAGATATGTACATGAAATAAAATTTGGAGTAAAGGCCTGAAAAAATGAAAATATTTTTCATACACCAAAACAGTATAATCAAAATTAATTATTAATCCTAAAAATGAACACACTCATAGATTGATAGATCAATTGATCTGAACTAACATAATGTCACATCTAATACATGATTTAGTGAAGTTTTATTTTCTTTTTCTAGTTTTATTATTGAAATCCTTCAACTAACTTGGATGAATCAAATTTGTCTCTTGATTCTAATATTTTTATGTCTGTCTTATACAGAAAAAGATATATTTTTTAATTCAAAATCATTGTGATTAGTAGTTCTTTCTACTTTATAAATTTTAGAAAACATTTCCGTTTGATAATATTTATTTCAATATTTATATCTTTTGAAATTAATTAAATAAATTCATATATTTGTAAAATTGAATGAAAGATTTCTTGGAAACCTTTACAACTTCAAAATTATGAAACTGTTCATGTGAAGGGTAATAACACAGGTAATATAATTGCAATATGAGTTCTGGTTAAAAAGGGGTATGAGGCATTAATTTTATAAGTCCCCAAAATTCATACACTAATGTCTGCAAGGCCAGATGGTCCAGTGGATAAAATTGTTTGTTCATTCCAGTGACTTTACTGGATAAGTTGTGAGTTCAATCTTTGGCTACAGCAGTGGTGAGTAAAAACTTGGAGAGTTGAGTTAAAGGTAGATAACTGAGACCTCCAAAAGAGGCAAGTTACATGGAGCTAGAATAATGTAAATAGACCTAAAGATAACTTTTTAAAAATCATTCTATTTATTACCAAATACTTACAGGAAATTTCAATAAAATCTTTTAATTATCTGATTTTTCTTAAGGTTTAAAAAATTGATTTTTTTTTTGTTTGTCTACAACTTTGATTTTACTGTTCAGCTCCAGATAGGAGTTGTCAAGGCTAGGATGAGAATGTATTATTCTAATGTCTTATCTCAAACTGAGTCAAATTGTGTGTGTATGTATGAGTGCATGTGCATGCATGTACGTGCTTGTGTGTACACTAAATAACAAAATTAGATGTCAGTCACTCATGCATAACACAGACATATACATATACATTATATACATATATGCAAAGTCACATGCAGTATGTAATAGTGAATCAACCCTTCATTTATAATATGCTCTAAATACTACTAATAATAAACAAATAATTAGTTAAAGGTGATTGAAATGTGTATCTTATGGGTTCTAGTAATTTGTTTTAACCATTAAGCTATCCACCTGAGCACTGTCAGAGAACTGCCTCTAAGCACTCATTTGCAGGCAATGTACTATATCAAGAATTCTGCAAGAATGGTTCTTCAATTTGAAATTCCATTGTCTGTGTTGGATGACATTGAAGAAGAGGAATGTCAATGACCATTGCCTGTGTCTTCAGATGCAAGTTTTTCCCTTTGGCTCATTTCATTTTACTTCCTCGTCCCTAATGAGTGTCAACATTTTCTTTGCTGACATTTGAAAGCTCTCTGCCTCTGAAAAGATTCATCAGAAAAATGATTTTCCTCCTTAAATCCTCTTACTGGCATTTATAATGTATAAGCAGTTAAATCAATAAGTTCATAGCTTAATAATGAAGAAAGCATTTATTTTACACCAGAAATATTTTTTCAACATAGTCTCCTTAAATGCACTTCATTTACAATGAAAATTTCAGTTCCAAATCCAGCAACAACTGCAGGTTCATTCATACTCTCACAAGATAAAGATAAAGATACATATACAGAAACAAATGTGTTTAATGGATACTCATATTTGTGTAGACACTTTGTTTATTTTGAACAGTATATATATTTTCATTTATCAGCCCTAATATTCAAGAAATATTATTAAAGAAAAAGATATGTCCTCCTTTGCAGGAGAAACCATCATTAGTTCTGATGTGCTTTTAACTGATTCAGCCATGAAGTGTGTTACCGATCAAGCAAGGCTGAATATTGCCTTTAAGCACAATCCTTCTCAATCTAGATTCCCCTAATTTTATATCTACTCATTTTCATTTCCAAAATGTAAACAAAGCAATTCATAAAGAAGTAAAGGACTTTCATTTTTCAATCTCACAGATTTTTATCAATTTAAACATTATTATTAGTGGATATCCATATTTGAGGAGATATAACTTACTGAGACAAAAAGTTCTTAAAAATGCAGTTATCGATTCTCACCTGAATGTTAACTTACGTCTTGGATATTTTTCAAATAAAATACATCACTTAACATCTTCCATAGTTAAACTTTCCTTACACAGAAAGCTTTAAGAATATTTTAAAGTGTTCTCAAATACAAAATTTGTAAACAATATTTTTCCTCCATATTACTTCTGTGTATAAAAAATAAAAATAAAATCTCAACATTTACCTTGATAAAGTTCCTCAAGGAATGACAGGCCTTGGTATATAAAAGTTTTTCCTTTCATCTTTTCATTTATTTATATTGTCTTTGATATGTTTTATTTATATCTGAATGTTTACATATACACACAAACACATTGTAGAGTAGAAATGGAAGGTTTTATTAGATAATGGGGGATTTCCACAAGCAAGGCAAATTTCTTTGTTTTTGTTGTTCACTGAAGTCATTTGGGTTTAAGGTCAAAACATGAATATGAGACAAGAGTTCAGAATCTCAGCTTATATTTCCTGGTATTTACATTTAGCTGTGCTAAACAACTTAAGACATACCACCTTCTATTTGAACTCACCCATTTTTCAAATGAGCAAAGCTATTGGAACACATGACTGACAGGTGTTTCTTGTTGCCTAGGTGTTGCCTTTTAGATTGTTTAAACATTAAATAGCTCTAAATGACTACTCTTAGTTTTAGCCTTGGTTTCACCTTTAAAGACTGCATTTCTTGTTAAAAATGGTAAACCAACATGATGACGAGAGAGCTGACTACGGGAGAAAAGCAAGTCATTTTGAAACTGAGAAAAGAAAGAAAATTGATCAAAGCCATTAAACAAACATTGGGTATAGCCAACACAATCATTTGGAATGTCTTGAAAAAGAAAGAAACTATTGGTGTACTGAGCAACAGACATAGAACAGGTCGGCCAAGAGCAGCAGTTGATGACAGAAACATTGTGAGAACTGTGAGGAAAAACCCCAAAACAACAGTCAGTGACATCACCAACAACAGTGCAGGGGTGAAGGTTTCACAATCCCCCATTCAAAGAAGATTTTGAGAGCAAAAATATAGAGGCCGTATGACAAGATGAAAATGGATTTTGGGGGTACATTTTTCATGAACTTCTATGGTATCAAAATTTGAAGGCCAATGTAGTTGACAAATAACTCTATTGTTTGTAACATTCACATTGGCATTTGGAACTGATTTTCTCCGTTGCTCTCTCTCTCTCTCTCTCTCTCTCTCTCTCTCTCTCTCTCTCTCTTATCTTTGTCTTTTGGAAAACAATAAACTGATATTTTCTTCATCTCACACACAGTTTTGACTTGCTGTCTTCTGTAATTTGTTTTGCAAGCAATGACACAACACTTCTGGGGAATTGTTAGAAACTTGGTAATATCTGAAATGATTAAGCTTTTTAAGCACAATTATTTCCTTTACTGCTTCAATTTAGGGGTAACTTTTCAAGCCAAATTATAGTCTTAGTCCCAACTTTGATCCCCCCCCCCCATACCAATAAGCTAGAAACAGAAATTTTAAAGGGTTGCCTTAAACCTGAGAATCCACTTTTAAAAAAAATGTTTTTTTCAGTATATTGGTTTTATGGTATATTGTTAACAAAGGTTTGCAAAATATTATATAATCTTTTAGTTAATTATTGAGTTAATTAAGTATCTAAATTTCTGGCACTTGTCAACATGAGATCAGCTATTGCTTGACTCTCTCCTAGAGTGCTGCTTTTCCAAGCAACACCTCCCACTCGATTTAAAGGGGAGACTGGGGGTTTTGCCCAGTGCCAGTGGGGAGAGAGCTTTGTCTCATTTTGTGACAATGCCTCATGGTGGGGAAATCCACTGCAGAGTATTTTAATCTCGGTCTTCTTGTGTCAAAAATTAGTTTCATGCTCACCTTGAATAAATAAATAAATACTTTAGAAGAACCGGAAAAACGACTGAGCATCAAGCAACAGCATGATTAATATTTTATTCACCATGTTTTTATCAAATTATTAAATTTTATTATGACATTATATTTACGTAAAAACATTCTTAATTGTATTTTTCATTAATTTTGTAATAAGAATATGACATTTGGTTATATTTTATACTTTAATGGAAAATTTTAAAAATTAAACAAACATTAATATTTGTTGTTGTTCATATTTTTGCATAAAAACATGACTAATAAAAAAAAATTCTATGAATATATTTGTTCTTTATGAATAACAACAACAATATTAGAGAAAAAAATATTAAAGTAACTTTGCAAAATAATAATGGTAATTTATTTTTAATAAATTTCGAAATATAAAATTTAAAAACCAGTATAGAAAAACGTCTTCGGAAAGACGTACGTTTGTTAAAATAAACTTAGACATTATTTAATAATGTCGTTTTTTTTCTTTAATTTTAATAAATAAATCATAAGAGCTAACCACACAATAAGAAAAAGAAAATGTGGTAAAAAGAGAATCGTGCTTTTCTTTTAGTTTTAACTTTTAGAAACAAATACAAGGTGTGAAAAAGAGAATTCGCTTTTGAAGCGTAACTGATTTTTTTTTTCAAGAACACTGAATAAACTTTTAACAGAAAAATATTGAATAATAAACTTTTAACAATAAAATATTGAATAATAATCTTTTAACAGAAAAATATTGAATAATAAACTTTTAACAGAAAAATATTGAGTCAGTGACTATTAAACTTCCTTCTTTATCATAGTTTTTAAAAACTTTTGAAGACCCTGGAAAAATGACTGAGCAGCAGGTTTCATTTTGTTCACATTCACAACACTTTTATCAAAAATAAATACTGAATTAAATATTTAGAATTTAATTAACTATATATGATTAAATTTATGTAAAAACATTCTTCAATGTTTTTCCTTCATTTTTGTAATGCAAAAATATTACATTAGCTTCTATTTTATGTTTAATGGTAGATTTTTTAAAACTGGAATCTAAAATGCCCCGCTACTCTCATCAGCCTCCAATTCTATACCTTCACTACATTATGACTTGGTTATCTAATTTAGAATGCCATGTCTTAAACCCATATGTTTTCAGTAAACATGAAGCGATTACTACTATGTTTGACACGCCTACATTTTTCTTAACTGTGATTGGTCAAATAATAAATACTATCACAGGACAATTTACTGATCGCATTCACCACACTGAATTTTTCCTACTGTTAATTCACAAACATGCTTTTGTTATAAAATCACCGATTGGGTAATTTTTCATCCAATCAGATATTTTTTGTGGGTTCTAGAAATTTCTCCCGCCATTGTCCTGGGAGCCTACCCATGGTTATATAAACCGGAATTCGTTCCAAAAATAGACAGTAGAAGCAGAACATAGTAGAAGCAGAGCTCAGTAGAACTCAGCAACTCACATGCGTCTACACAGACTATTCATTCTACTCACTGCACACATGCACGCACACAGAACTTAAATATCATTCACCATCAGTTCTATGTAACAAGCCAAGTTGCAACACCTCTGTTAGTTATATCTAATCCACAACTGATTTATTACATGTTCTTCTGAAAACATCATTCTATCTAATACAGAGCTTTGAACATTCTTTCAGAAAACTTGTTTATTTACATTTAATCTTTCAGCTAACAGATAAAGGGAAACAACTTCTCCTATATTATTGTTTCACACATTACAAAAAATGTTTTGTATTTGTTGATTTTAATATATATTTTATCGTTGAAACAAAAATCGGTTTGCCATTGTTTTTCCTTGATGCAAAAATGTATAATTGTTAAATGCTATTCAACACACAGCCACATCAACCTTTTCAACACAACCAGCATTTACAAACAACAACAAAAAAGAAAAAAGTAATTAGCTTTGCCACTCCAATACTTTTTGTGCAGACTGTACATCCATATTTTATTTCAATTCATATATGATGGACTCTCTCCTATTGATTTCAACATATGAGGATCCAACAACCTCATTCTTGTTCTATGTTTGTGTCATATGTGACACTTTACTCCTGCTAATGACCTGCATACAAGCCCACATATTGTACACTCGTGAAGATCTTAGAAAATAACAACAGGAATATTTGCTGACACTTTTTGCCATTGTCATTCATCTGTTAGCCAGTCAATACAACTGATCTGAAAGTTTCTGATACCACTCTGGCACAAATATCTCAAACTTAGTATGAGGTGCATTGAGAGCTGAGTGGTTACTCTTTATACCTGAGCTATGGCTATCTAAAAATCGTTTGTCCACTGTCAAGCCAGCTATCCATGAAGACCTTAAGTATTCTGTCGTCACTCATCCTTGCAACATGACCAGCCCAATGAAGTTATGACTGCATCAAAAAAAGTCTCATTTCCACCAATGTTGCATTTTGCAATAACAACATTGGACACCCTATTGTCAAATGTATAACCACAGATTGCATGAAGACAGCTTCTATGGAAGACATCCAGCTGATTGATATGGAACCTATATGGGATCCATGATTCTGTGCTGTACAAAAGTGTGGTTAAAACGGCTTCTCTATGAACCCATGTTTTAATGTCCAATTTGATACCTCTCTCATTCCATAGGTGGTGGTAAAGCTTCCCAAATGCACTTGAACCTTTGGTGATCCAATTTTTTATTTCATCATCAAGGGATACATTCATCTTACATGACTTCACATACTTCAAGTTTTTCTCACCAATCTGTATTGGAGTGTCTGGGAATCGATGAACTGGTGGATGTCGTCTGACACCTAGAATCTGCTTTGGACAAGGAGGCAGCTGGTGTATTACCTCTGCTTTTATGCTAATTGTAAGGCCAAAATTTTTGCATGCAACAGAGAAACAGTTGACGAGTTCTTGGGATACCTCTAGGGATGTTGCCACAAGTGCAGCATCATCGGCAAACAGCAAAACACAAATGACACTTGTTTGAAGAAGTGTTTTAGATTTGAACCGCTGAGGGTTGAAAAGGTCACCATTGGTTCAAAATTGAAATTTAACACCAGTGTCCAAGTCTCAGCTGAAGTCTTTCCTGTCTTTGCTAAAGTGTCTCAGCTGCTCTGCAAACAATGGACCTGGCTCTGGCTACCTGAAGCCTTTCCTGTCTTTGCTCAGGAGTTTCACCTACCCTGCTAGCAGCCCTCTTAGCTCTAGCAACCTGAAGTCTTTCCTGTCTTTGCTAAAGTGTCCCAGTTGCTCTGCAAACAATGCACCTAGCTCTGGCTACCTGAAGCCTTTCCTGTCTTTGCTCAGGAGTTTCACCTACCCTGCTAGCAGCCCTCTTAGCTCTAGCAACCTGAAGTCTTTCCTGTCTTTGCTAAAGTGTCTCAGCTTCTCTGCAAACAATGGACCTGGCTCTGGCTACCTGAAGCCTTTCCAGTCTTTGTTCAGGACTTTCAGCTGCTCACAGATTAGTAAACCTAGCTCTTTCCTTCTGGAGCCTTTCCTGTCTCTGATCTTCTGCAGCTGTCCTGGTTCTTTTGTTGTACAGTCTTTCTTCCATTTGTTCTGATATTTCAACTGCCCGATGTAAAGAATTTCATGCACTTTTGGGCTGCAAATATGTTTCTCTCTATGTTCCTGTATCCTCCATACCTCTCCTTGGAGAACCCCTTGCATTTGCTTTCTCTTGTTTTGCTAAAAATCATGTTTGATGTTGTTCTATGGTGGCATGGGACTTTGGGGTTAAAATGAACAGTTGGTTTACCCTAGCCAATTAATGATAGATGGTAATGACAAGGAATACTCAGCTTTCTTGGATAGTTGATATAAAGTTCTTGGAAATGCCAAGCACTTCTTTAAGGCTGATAATATAATCAACGAGTAATTTGATACTTGCAAAAATCTGAACACTGGATGAGTGAACAGAAACAAAACTTTTCACATGACTTTAGATGCTCTTCACTTGTTGATTTAATTTTTCTTATTTTATATTGAAAAGAATTTTGCATATCATTGCTATTTTCTTTTCTTTCTTTTTCTAGGCTCCATGACTAATTCCTGTAAAAACAACATGTGTTCATTGGTGAAAAAAAATTTCACACAGGATCACAAATTTCTTTACGTCTTTTTCCTCAGCTTGCCTGAATTTGAAAGGAGTGCGTAAAGTGAGTTATTACTATTTTACACTTACATTTAGCTTTAAAAAAGGCATGTTTATACACAGAAACAATGTAAACTTCTTTTTTTAAATACTGGTCATTTACAGATTGTAATAAGCATTTAAATTTATAATTAAAAATATTTTTACTTAATAACATTGAAACTGAATTTTAAAAGATTTAACAACTTTATAAATTATTGTAATTAAAATTGTAAAAAAAGAAAACAATTTTTTTGGCTTTAGACAATATTATCCTTAACTTTAACATATATTATTCAGAAAAGCAATTAAAAGCTTTTCTAGTTTAATAATCTCCTAGTTTTATTGGGTTTTGTATATTACAATTCAGAGCTGATTTTCGATAACTGGTCATTCGATTTTAGGAGCTTTGTTGTTTTTCTTATTATTATTCATGTTTTTTCTTTATTTTATTATCCTTTATTAATTTGTTATATTTTTAATCATTTTTTTAATCAAATTTTTAATATATCATTTATTGTTCTCCAACAATTTTTCTTTATAAAAGGTTGTGCTCGATTGTTGTACAAACAAAAATACATACAGACACAATCTTTTTTATATATACATTTTCATTGGTCCAGAGAAAATTTCACATCTGCTTGTGAACTTGTTTTGTCTTATTCTTCAGCTTGAAAGTCAATCTCTTTGAACTCAAAGTTTTCTTTTAACTATTGCAAGCAAATTTCTTTCTGTTTTTTTCCTCAGCTTGCCCGATTAGAAAAAGTGAGTAAAGGGCGTTATTATCAAAAAGACGTGCACTTGGTCATTGTACAAGCAAATATACATACATACAGATACAATATTTCTTACATATATATATATATATATATATATATATATATATATATATATATGTATAATGTGTGTATACTATTATAGGGATTTATATCAAATATATAACATAAAAATATTTTAAATATGCATAAATTAATATAAATATATAAGTGATATCAAATATCCAAACAAGAGGGTATATATGTGTGTGGATAAATCTATGTAAAAATATTATCTTTGAAATTCACTTGAAAAAAATGCAAAAATGTTTATTCCAACTAAATACAGATCAGCATTGATAAACTGCAGTAGTTGGGGTCCAAAATTTCTATCTGCAGTTTAGATGGTGCGTAGTTTAGATCAAAAGTGAGCTGCAATGTCAGAATTGGCAGCTTAGACCACCAAAACAAAGCTTGTCAAGTTCATGGAGTTATCCGCAAAAATGGGTAACACATTGGCAAAGCATGCAAAATGCATATTCAATACTAAGAGTTGAATATTAGCAATTTTGAAAAATACTCTTTAAAACTATCCTTTAATTTTGCATAAAAATCTGCAGCAATGTGAATAAATTTGAAAGATGGCAGCCTAAAATTATTCCAGTTATAAAGTGCCATGTCAGTAGATCCATCATCGATGAGAGAAAAAGATGGCAGAAATTTTATACACATGAGATTTTAACATTTTAACAAGAAAAAAATAAAATTAATTTTTTATAGTTTTATTAACATTAAAATACATTGTATTGTAATGTATTAATAAAAATAATATAAAAATACAATGTAGGTAACATCTACATACAAACGCAGGTTTCTATGCAATGTAATGATACAATACAAATTTTGCAAAATTAATACGAAACAATATTTTTAATAAATTTACATGTACGTAATGGAAAATAAAAATAAAGTCCGTAATAACACTTTATTTAAGAAAGTCAGTAATGGAGAGTTGCTTCTTCTTCTTGTTTTCTCTTTTCTTGGCATCTCTGGGCAGAATCTGTAGTTGTAAAACCTTTATTGAATCACCAACACTCTCATAAAATCCCTGGCTATACTACAGACATTTTATAACCTTGGCTGTTGACTTAGTTGGACTGGTATCTGGCTCTACATCTTCTACCTCTTCTTATCTTCTTGACATCATCATCCATAGCTGACCAGGCAGACATGGTTTCACAAATTGGTGCAGTTTCCATCACCGTCTTGTGAAACTTGTCTTCAGCTGCAATGCCTTGAAGTTCACACTCTGGACTGACAGGGTTTTCATCTACTTCTGTTGATCCCAGTGCCTTAGCCCAACACCTAATGACACACTCTTGACTGGCAGCTTTCCAGGCTACACCACAAAGATACATAGCATCTTTAATGTTCAGGTTCTTCAGATACTCTGGGGCTGTGGTGTCTTCCTCTACCAGTGCCTTTATCAACTCACATCTATAGTTAGACTTGAATGTGGAGATGATCCCCTGGTCAAGTGACTGTATCTTTGATATCATATTTTTTGGCAGGTAGTAAACAAAGATCTTCTTGTCTCTGGATCTCAGGCTCTCAGCAGGTGAGTTTGCTGGGCAGCTAACAGGAGGCAGGCATGCTCTTCTAACCCCCAAACTTCTCAGATGCTGGGGGACTGCTGGAAGTCTTGATTAAACCAGTCTTCAAAAACAGTGGTTATCCAGATGTTTTTGTTTTTTGTTGTAGAGTACTGGTAACTGCTTCAAATTCAGATGATGAAAACATTTTGGAGATCAAAACTTACCAATGCAGAGGAGCTTTAACTTGTGGCTTCCTGCCATGTTGCAGCAGAAAAGGAGTATCAGTCTTTCTTTCATATTCTTGAAGACGTCTCTACTTGTCTTGTCATTCCTTACTTTAAGGGTCTTCTCTGAGAGGATACGATAGTAAAGAGCCATCTCATCTGCATTGTATATCATCTCAGGATGTAGTTGCTGCTCTTGCACAAAATTTTGAAACCTTGGTATGAACAACTCGGCTTGTGTTGTGCCTGCCAACCTTGCTTCACTGCTTATTTTTAGCTGTGCTATGCCATGGTGCTGCTTCCACTATCTCAACTATCCATTAGATACACTGAATTCAGGATCTGCATTTTCACCATGAAATTACTGATGTATTTTCTCAGCCTGGGCTTGTATAATGGGTCCTGACATGGGTATCCCATTATTTCTAGCTTCACAGAACATGTTAAATGTTGCCTTGTCAAGATCAGGATCCCTGGCTGTTCTTGCCTTTTTCCTCTTGAAACCTCCTTCGTCTAACTCATCTAAAAAACTTTGTAGCTTTTCTTCATTTTTGATCCAAACTCTCAATGTAGATTTTGGTACTCTCGTCTCTTTAGAGACTTTGCTGCAAGCTGTGCCGCGTTTCGTATGCTTTCAACAATGTTTATCTTTTGTTGAACACTATATGAGACGTTTCATGATGATTGGTTAATATCTAGGTATAACAATGTTGGGATTATTAGGATATCAAGAGAGACACTTTGCCAAACTTTAATTTTTGCCTGTATTTATACAAAAATTTAATATGAGAGGATTTATGGACATTTTGAAACTTTTAGGAAGTGTTGAAAGGTATTATTTGGTTGCAATGGTGGCCTCCATTAATAATTCTTAAAGCAGGATTTAAAATGGCTCTTCTCTGCAGATTATATAAATTATTTGGAAAAGCTTATCAATATTAAAGCAAATCCCGTAAGTAAATATGTGAAATTTTTAAGTTAAGATAAAGGTTGTAAGTGGTATATTTCACACTCAAAATGTCCATAAAGTGCTAGTTCAAACCACTACACGGTCATGAGTGTGAAATGCCAAAGCATAAAAAATAGTAAATGCCTGGGAAAATACAGATATACTAATGGTATTAAAACTTAATTTAATGAATTTAGTAAACGATTACACAGAAAAAAATCAAACTTTAATCAAGTTTGTATTTGTTTCAAATTGGGATCCACTGATGATTAGGATTCTAATATGAACATTACAAAAAATTTGGGGGTCAATCGCACATGTGCGGCTTAAGAGACATTGTGGTTTATTGGTGTGCAGCTTAATGACACTGACCTGTATAAGAAAATTAGATGCAAACATACATATATACATGTATATGCTTCCATTGTTTTTAACCATTTTTTAGATGTGGATGCAGACAGTGTTTGGTAGGTTTCCATATCTAAATATAAAAGTGGACATTGAGGTTAACACCCAGTGACACAGTCTGTTTCATACTTAAATGTAAACTTCAGGTCTGAAGATTGCACTTAAACATGAAACACATTGCCAGTCACCACTGTGAGCTGACCTCAATGTCCACTTTTATACACACACACACACACACACACACACACATATATATAAAAACATTATATATATATATATATATATAAAAACATTATATATATATATATATATATATAAAAACATTATATATATATATATATATATATATATATATAAAAACATTATATATATATATATATATATATATATATATATATATATATAAAAACATTATATATATATATATATATATATAAAAACATTATATATATATATAAAAACATTATATATATATATATATATATATATAAAAACATTATATATATATATAAAAACATTATATATATATATATATATATATATATATATATATATATAAACATTTGTTTTCTAAAAATCTGACCAAATGATCAAACATCAACCCCTAACAGAATTTATTTTTAAATCCTTTCTTGGTCATATTAAGAACCTTTCACCATCCTCGCCACACAAACACACACACATGTGTGTAAGGTACAAAATGCTATCAAGCAAGATGACCTTGAAGTACTTAAATTGTTCTCCATTTTTTTTTGTTGTTCTTGTCAATTCCTTTAAGGACTGTGACCAGGTTAGACATATTCATTATTATACAAGTGGTAAACTATTCAAAGGTTTTTCTCATCCGAGTCCATCCTTCAAATCCACAAATCTACCATTCATCCATGCCTGGAATACTGTTGCCATATATGGTCTGGCACCCCTACTGCTCATCTCAAGGTTCTTCACAAAATCCAAAAACGGATATGCAATGTAATTGGTCCTGACTTGGGGTCTCGACTCCAGTCACTTTCTCACCAATGTAATGTGGCTTCCCTTTGTCTTTTCTATAAAATTTTTCATGGCACCTGCTCTAATCAGCTATTTTCACTGGTGCCCTGACTGCATGAATTTAGGCATGCTACTAGGTTGGTATCTTGGTTCTAGCCTTTTACTATTGAAAGAGTTAAATGTAACTGCCTCTTCTACTCCAACAGCTTCTTCTCTCACACTTCCCGACAGTGGAACTCCCTTCCTCTTATTCGCTTCCCTGATAACTATAATCTTCAAAAATTTAAATGTAATGTCAATTGACATCTTCTGTTGCCTTCATCTATGTTATTCTTTTTATCCTCCTCCATTCTTCTTTTTATTCTTTCCTCAACCCCCTCTATACCCAGTCTTTTCCATTATTTACACTCTCTGTAACCCCTTGAATACTAGTGACACTCTCACCTTGCTTAGGGTGAATTGATTAAAAAAAAATTCCAAGCTTTTGTCTGAGACCTTCTTTCTGCTGATGATTGTGTCTCTGTCCCCTAAACAGAACAGGAAACATAGTCTCTGATGGATAATATTTCCCATTCCTGAAAAGCTTTTGGCCTGGACTAGACAGTGACTATGTTTCAAATTGCTCCAGGCTCACTTTACATTGAACCATCAACATTTGTGGATGGTCACAAACAGAAGATGGTAGACATACCTTATGAGCACTATAAACACATTGCACTCTTGACAATGAAATACCTGCACATGTGAAGAAGGCAACTGATGATTTGGAACTCTAAAAGATCAAAGCTGGTCTCAGAGAGGGCTTAAGAACTTCACAAAGATGGCATGCCTGCTACAAACCTGTCAATCATGGGTTATCTATTGCAGACACTTAAACAGTCTAGAGAGATTCCACCAATGCTGTTTGGTATCCATATAGAAAATCCTGATTGTGAAACTGTAGCTTGTGATTAAAATAAAGTGTACAATTCATGGAAGCATTAAGAGCTTCCAAGAACATGCAGTGAGTTGTGCAAATGTCAGGTGTTGCTTACCATTTATTTACTGCATTAAAGCTATTCAATAAACTGTTATCTATAAGAGAAAACTAATCTTGCCTGTTGTATTTTCTCTGTAAAAGACATTTTTCCTTAAATAAACAATATTCTTACTTATGACATCAATTTATTCAAACTCTCTAACAGAAAATAAATAAAGATTGAAAAATGCAGAAACTCAAAGAAAAAAAGTAACAGAATGTGTTAAGAATTGGTCGGAATCACACACAAGAAAAAACTACAAGTCCAATAGTCAAATCAATTCCACAATTATCTCTGTTCCTCAATCTCAAATATGCCACTCCTCCTCAAAAGCAAGTCTCCTTTTGAATGAGCATACTGTGCTTTTATTCACCTGAGCTAGCCATTGCTCAGCCAATGAGCACCCTGAACCAACCAATAAAAATGGCTACACGTGACACCACCACTTCCATTACACAAAGTGCTGCCTGATTCGCCTTCAGTACAAAACTTGCCAATTCGCCGTCTCTACACTCCATTGCAAAACATACACATGACTCTAGCCCTTTTGGGTCGCCAAGGTAATCTCCGCTACACAGAATTAAGAATATTGATCAGTTAAGATTAAATAAGACAACAACATCTGAGATTTTCGCTTAAATAATCATGCCAACAAATTACTTGTTCTTGTTATACATCAGAGAAATATTTTTACAAAGATTCCACAACAAGCCTTTTAACATAGTTATGACATAAATGGCAGGAGAACAGGAATAAATGCATGTCTGTCTGTTAGCACATTTTAAAACAGAAAAATAGCACAATATTTACATGACATTCAAAAACATTAAAAATTCAAATTCAAAATCATAGCAAAGATGAAATATATCACAAAATGAACTTTCAATTTAATTTCATGTCTTTCAATCTTAAACTTGGAGCCACTCAAATGCTTGAAACTAACACAAATTGGAGACATTTTCTCAAGGCTTTTAACACCCAAAGATATGGAAATTAATATTTCATCAAGAAAGATTTATAAAAAAATGTATATAGATAATGTGTTTTTTCTCTTCAATAAAACTTGCTTGAATGAGCATTTGCTGCCTAGATATACCCAATATATATATATACATTTCATGTTGACTCATGAAATAAGTATGACTATCACTGGCAAGTTTTATCAATGTTTTTGTTTTTAGCTCGCATTGGAAGGATAATGGCCCTTGAATCTAGCAAGTGATTTGCAATGCAATTTGCAGATGTTGCAAACTAAGTTGTTCTGTACAGGGATTGGCCTGTTTTGTAAACTCTCTTCAGGCTGCTTGTTGGCTTTGGGTGAGACTGGAGCCATTTTTGCAAGTCTTTTGCCTACATTTTAAGCTATTTCCAGAGTAGTATTGATTATAATTTGTCAAAGGTTTAGCTATATGAATCTTGTTATGGCAAACAAAGCCTATATTGGAGTGACTTAATGTGCCAAATTCATCACATGTAAATTGGTGGATTAATGATTTACCCTTTCCTAGCTGCATGCTTGACATTTGTCCATACATGTATACATAGTATATATATATATATATATAGTATATATATGTCCATACATGTATACATAGTATATATATGTCCATACATACATATATATATATATATATAGTCAGCACCCACTCACATCTGTGCATCAACCTCTCTCTTTATTCATTTTCTCCCCTATGGTAGCAGTGGCAGAGATGGCTGTGGAGGCTCAGCCTACTCCTGAACAGTCACTAACAGAAATCACAGAAAAGCATGGATGGTGGATGTAACTAAGTGCGTCAGGACCTCCTGACAGCACATTGCTAATCCTCTTCATGTTGACAGTTGGACTTGAAAGTCTCAGTCCCCACGCTCAGATGGTCCTACATCAGGATGGACAATTTGCAGCAATGGTTTCCCAGGTCTCAGAGTCCATGTTGGCCCGTGTCAGGGATGTCTTGAACTGATCCTTGAAGGGTCATTTTAGGTTTCCACATAGCTTCTTGCCACTGGCGAGTTCTCCAAACAGAATGATTCATGGAAGACAAGTGGGATGCATTCTGGACATGTGAACTAACAGAGGCAAAAATAGATATACAGTGAAGGGAAAAAAATATTTGTGCACCATGAATTTTTTAGTTAACATAGATTTTATAAAAGAATTTTACAAAAAAAAGGTCAGAGGACACAAGGAAGAAGACGCTCTGATAAAAAAAACAAAGATAAGGACAACAGTTCAACTGTACAAAATATAAATAATGTTCTGCTCTATCTTATACTTACAAGAAGAGTTTATTTTTCAATTTCTCATTTAATAAAACAAAGAAATGTTTCTGATGGCACAGGTTGACCTGAAAAGAAATGTTTCCTTTCCTTTAAGGCTGAATCGTACGATCACATATCTCCCCCCAAAATAAGTAGATTTGCTAATTTAATTTGCTGCTGGCTCATTCCACCTTTTAATTGACCAAAAGTATATCCTTTCATCTTGAAATAAACATGGGAAATACCATGAATTTTTTTTGATTTAATATAGATTTTATAAAAGAATTTTACAATCCATACAATATTTGTATACCATGGCATAATGCTGCAATATAAAAAAATATTCAGAAAAATGTTATATTAATGAAATTATATGAAATTAAAAAATTTGGAGGTGGAAAAAGTATTTGTACAAAATTCTAATACCTATTTAATACTTTGTAGCAGATCCTTTACTCAATTCAACAGCAATCAGTTTCTTTCTTTAGCTTTTAATCAATGATTTGCAAGTTTCTGTTGATATTTTACTCCATTCTTCTTTGCCTATTCTCTTTAAATCCAGGATGTTTTTTCAGAACTCTTTTATTAACTTGAATTTTTAATAAATACCACAAATTCTCTAAGGAATTAAAATCTGAAGACTGTGATGGCCATTCAAGTGCATTGACATTGTTTTCAATAAGCCAGTTTTTCTTAGATTTAGTTGTGTATTTAAGGTTATCTTGTTGCAAAACCCATTCATTTGGGAATCCGAGCTTTACTACTGGCCCAAACAAATTAGTTGAAAACATTGGTATACTTTTGAATACATTCTACCATGTATTATCTCGAAATTACTTGTACCATTAGCAGAAAAACATCCCCAAATCAAGATATTCCCACCACCAAATTTAATCGTTGGCATTGTGTTCCTCAGTGCAAAGCCTGTGCCATCTTTTCTCTAAACGTGATTCCTTGAATTACACCCAAATAGTTCAATTTTTGCTTCATCTATCTATAAAGTACTTCCCCAAAATGATTTAGGTTTATTCTTATGCACACAAACAAACTTTAACTGGGCATCCCTATGTTTCTTCAATAGCAGTGAAGATTTTCTTGGAGAACATAATCCTAGTTGACTTCTATGAAGTTCTTATTGCTTATTCTTTCCTTCATAACAATAATGCCTGATGCTATTAATTCTTCCTGTATTTCTCTCAGTCATCATTGAGAAGAATTCATCACAAAATTCAGGAAAATCCATTGATCTGAAAGAAATCTTGTGGGGGTACAC
>OZ038502.1:99344916-99384916 GCA_964036315.1 Acanthosepion esculentum
CTGGTTCTTCTCTATGGGTGGCTTTACTCGGACGAGGTGTCTTCTCAGTGTTGATTCACTTTTGAATACCGTCCTGATGTTGTAAGGGGCACATACTTTTTGAATTTTTTCTGAGACGCCTCGCATGTATGGTAAGCAGACCGTTGGAGGTTTTTGCGAGTCATTTTCTTCCCTTACTCTATTGTTCCCTTTGGTGGACAGTATGCTATCGGGGTAGTTGTTACGTCGAAGGGTATTTTTTAGCCTGGTCATTTCTTGGTGGTACGTGTGGGAATCGCTACTTATTGTCTGTGCTCGATGTTGTAAACAGCGTACGATTCCATGTTTGACACTGTATGGGTGATGACTCGCAAAAACCTCCAACGGTCTGCTTACCATACATGCGAGGCGTCTCAGAAAAAATTCAAAAAGTATGTGCCCCTTACAACATCAGGACGGTATTCAAAAGTGAATCAACACTGAGAAGACACCTCGTCCGAGTAAAGCCACCCATAGAGAAGAACCAGACCAAGAACTGCATATATTCCATCCCATGCAGCTGCGGCAAGGTTTACAAGGGCGAAACATGCCGCCCCCTTAAAGTAAGGGTGGATGAACATCGAAAAGCAGTGACTAGAGGGGAGACGGAAAAGTCGGGTATAGCCTATCATGTAAGGAAGGAAAAGGGTGACCATCGCCCTCTCTGGGATGAAGTTAAAATAATAAACAGTGAGCCCCACTGGAAAGTGAGAAAACTCAAAGAAACAGCTCACATGCTAGGACATAACAACCTCCTGAGCAGACCAAGTATAGAACTGAACACGATTTGGGCACCCCTAATCGTAAGAGAGAACCTAGAATAACAACTTAGGTTTAAATATACCAAAAATTCATACACGATCGTCCCAGTGACACATGGCCGAGGCGACTAGGACGTTGAAACAGTGATTGCAAGTTCTCCCGATGTTCTGAGTTCAATCCCGAGCAAAGGCAGCGGCAGCGACAAACAAGAGCGGTGACAACGATAATAGAAGCACAGCAGCGATGGCCTTAATGGAACGAGAACATGGTACCCCCGTAACAATAAAGGGTTGGGTTCGAAATTCCAGACCGACGGTTCCCGAGTTCGAGATGCACCTGAAGAAGGCCGGAGGATCAGACGGCCGAAACGTTGTGAGGAAAGCAACCAAGATGAGGAAGTCAGTCCGATTAACGAAATCCATAGTGAAAACCTCTCATCCCAAAAATATAGACAATTACAATACATACACACCTTATAAAAAACTCAATACAAATCCTGTATATATACACCCTAAATCAAATCACCCCTCATCTATAATTAAACATATACCTTTATCTATCCGAAAAAGAATTAGTACAAATTCAGCAAATGACAAGATTTTCGACGAACATATTAATTTCTATAATATAGCTCTAAAAGATAGTGGCTACAAAAACCTAAAACTAACTTATATTAAAAATGAAAACGGTAAACATAGGAAAAACAGAAGCAGGAAAATAATTTGGTATACACCCCCATACAACCAAATGGTAAAAAACAAATTGGGACAAAAATTCCTTGAATTAATACTCAAGCATTTTCCCGGTGGAAGTAAACTTAGTACCATTTTCAATAGAAATACACTAAAATTAAGTTATAGCTGTACTGATAACCTAGAAAAGATAATTAAGAAACATAATACTAATATCTTAAATAAACACTTATACCAGAACCAAAAAATTGTAGACAAGGGAAAAATACAAACAACAACTAATGAGGGTGAACAAAAATTATGTAATTGTAGAAACTCTCAAAACTGTCCTTTACATAATAAATGTTGCATAGAATCAGTAGTATACCAATGTAATATATCTTCTGTTGAAAACCCTGAAAACATAAAAATTTATATAGGTTGCACTAGCCATGAGTTCAAAAAGAGGTTCTACCAACATCAATCCTCGTTTAGGATAAATAAGTATAAAAGTCAAACATCTCTTTCGAAGTACTTTTGGCACCTAAAAGAATCCAATAAAACACCTACAGTGAAATGGAAGTTAATAAGAAGAGCTAGAATATGTAGGTCATTAAATGACCCATGTCCTTTATGCATACATGAGAAACTATATATTACTAAGTTTATAAAAAATAAAAATTTACTGAATCAGAGAAATGAAATAGCTATTTTTTGTCGTCATTGCCAAAAGTTTTCTTTAAATAATCTTTAAATAATCTATAAAAAAAAAAAAAAAAAAAAAAAAAAAATTACCTGATTATTATACATACTCATATTTGATGGGTATAAATAATTTTAAATAATGTAGATAATTATATTACATTTACTTGGTTTATAAAGAAATATAGCCGATTAAAATTAAAAAGTTAAATTTGAAAGTAGAATTTTTAAAAATGTTTTAAAATTGAAATTAAATAAAACAGATTCTAACCTAAATATCTTTTAAAATTGTAATTAAATAAAACGTACTCTAACCATAACACCTCTCTCAAAGCAATTCAAACACTGGAAAGAATCCAAGTGAACACCGAAAGTCATGTGAAATTAATAAGTTAGAATATAATATTGAACATTAAATGTCCTTTATACATACATATATACATTTATAATACTAAGTTTATTGAATTAGCGAAATAATTTAACCACCTTTGCCGTCATTGTCATAAAGTTTACATAAAATAAAATAAAATAAAATAATATTTACTTATACTCGATAAGAATAAATAATTTTAAATACTGTAAGTAATCCTAATACATTTACTTGGTTTTTAACTAGGAGTATAGTATATTAAATATTAAAAATAACTTTTTAGAAAGGTGGATAAAACATATTCTAACCTAAACAGTCCCTCAAAATCTTTAAATATACAAATAGAAATAATACCATAAGAATTTTTGCCGTTAGAAATAAACCCAGATGACATGAATTTAGCGGATGTCAGAATTTGTTAAAAGATACATCCCTACCCATCCCTAAACATAACCCCGCTTTCAAATGTAACTATTAACTGAGACAACGAAAATTAAAAATTGAACCCTCTACCACCCCTTGTCTAGATGAATGGATTTATCGGTAACCTTGGAAACCCTCAAACTATGAATCTTTCCTGTGCCGTTAACAACCGTAAATTTTAAAAAGTAAGTTACTCCAAAATTCGCTTGATGAGGAAATGGAACTAATGTCTTTGGTTTAATAACAAAATTAAATTCAGGGGCTTTAGCTTCCATTTCTGAAACATGGTCATCACTGTGTAGCGGTAAAACCATATTTTAAATCTATTAATTTATAACACATATATCTATATATATATATGTCTTTTATATATATATATATATATGTCTTTAATATATATATATATATATATGTCTTTATTAAAGACATATATATATATATATATATATATATATTAAAGACATATATATATATATATATATTAAAGACATATATATATATATATATATATATATATATATATGTCTTTAATATATATATATATGTCTCTAATATATATATATATATATATATATGTCTTTATATATATATATGTCTTTAATATATATATATATGTCTCTAATATATATATATATATATGTCTTTACTATATATATATATGTCTTCAATATATATATATATATATATATATATATATATATGTCTTTAAGATATATATATATATATATATATGTCTTTAATATATATATATATATATATATATATATATATATGTATGTCTTTAATTTAATTACAAAATTAAATTCGAAGCTTTTAGCTTCCATTTTTGAAACATGGTTATTACTGTGTAGCGAAAAAAAACATATTTTAAATTAGTTAATTTATAAGATTAATGCTCTGTAAATTTACATTTAGCACTATTGTGTAAAAATAAAAATATCTATAAGAATACCGGATTATATATCTTACTGTTCTTTCTTTTTATTTACATTTATATAATATATATATATAGTGTGTGTGTGCATGTGTAATATGATAAAAATATAGTTTTAATGTATGCTATATTTATGAGTAAAAAAAAAATGTTCAATGTCAGGGATAGAATGTATGTAAATATAAAAGTGGACACTGAGGCCATGAAGAGTGATGATTGTGTTCAAGCATAAAACAGACAGTCGCTGCTCAGTGTTGACCTCAGTGTCCACTTTATTTTTATGGTTGACTCTCCTGTCATATTCGACATATGAGGGTCAAGCAGCAAAAACAATACTGATAGTTTGTTTTTGTTGCATGAAAAATTTCAAAGCATTGACAAACTCATGTATATGAGACACGGAAGCGAAAATCGCATCATAGCTCATGACATCACACATGACCACACGAGAGTGAAAATGAAAAGTATTAAGTATGGGAAGCCGTTGGTATTGTTTTGTCCGTGTATTGTTTGATATATTGAAATGTAATTGTCACCTTTGATAATGGCTTATGTAAGCCAAAAGCTTAGATAGGATTAAAACATGTATCAATATGGTGATTTCCTTTCGTCTTTCAATGATAATGTTATTAAGCTTATCAGACAATATGAAAGGAACTTACTTAAAATAAATAGACAAAACTTGTCTATATTATTTAATGATATATATGTGTGTGCAAACAAATTATTCAAAAATGAAACTACCAGCATAATTGAAAAAAATTCACATTTTTTTTTTTTTTTAAATTTAAAATTTAAAATTTGAAAAGAACTTATTTTATTGTTCAGTAAGCAGAAATCAAATTATTTGATCACATTACATGGATATTGAAACAGGTAAAAAGAATATTATTGAAATTCATTCAAAAATATTTACATTTATTGGATTAATTTTTTGCTTTGAGAACATGAAATTTGTCTTTGGCCTTTCTTCTTTTTCCTCACATTTTCTCCATTCTTTCTCAGTGTAACAAGATATTTGTACTTTTGATCCTTTTAAAGTTCATTTTTCTATAATAACCAGCACTACACATATCTTTGCAAATATTTTTCTCATCTTATTCTTGCTGGCTTAATAAGCAAATGGTGACAGCTTATTAAGCCATATAGTCTAACTTTTTTCCTTCTTAATTCATTGCTTTGTTCAAGGTTAGTTATTTTCGGGTTCTGATGGTGCTATAAAGGTCATAGGGTTATTAAAATCAATGAAATTCTTTTGCATTTGAAGTATTAATATACACTGCATGTTGCATGACATTACAGACATGAAATATTTTGGAAGTATTTTTATCAGAGACACACAAAGGTGAAAACAACTTTGAAGTAAAAAAAAAATTTGTTAATAGTTTAAAATTTTTGTTTTGTTATTTGTTATGAAAAATATAATTATCATTGAAAATACTTTACTTAAAAATATTTTATTTCTACCAAAAAATAAAAGTTTATTCAAAATGTTTATGAAGTTGTTTCACAGATAATTTTTGTATGCTGATTTTATTTTTTTTAATAATAATGGGTATAAAGTAATTAATAATAATAAAACAAAAGTCATTGAAACAAAGCAAGTTCAGTCGACCAATGATGACAATTCCAGAACAACGTAACTATAAACAATTTTTTCTATCCTCTGCCAGCCGCTATGATGGAGAAAGCATTACCTCGAACTGTCGCCAGTGAGACACGCTGCAAGAGCCACTCCATTTCGTGAGGCTCGTTCCTTAATCGAGATGCAATCGTGCCAATCCTCCGAAGGAACACCATTGAACGAGGGCCAATAACCCCTGGTTTTCCACATTTACATAAAACTGAATAAAGTCATAAATTTGAAGTGAATGACTAATTTTCTGTGAAACATTGCTGGAGCTTGTGAATGTTAACAAACTTCTGGGTTAGTGTGTATTTTTAGGTGAATTTGCATGTTCAATATATAAACAAAGAAGATAGAAGATTGAGAACTACAAGGGATAAGGAGAAGTGGAGAGCCACGATTGCCTACATCCTGAAGGGATACGGCACATAAAAGGAGCAACCCTCTCTGTTTTCTTATATTATGGGGAAATTAATTAACATTTTTTATTTGTTATTATTATTTTATTTATTGGTTTCATTTCATTTTCAACACAACCTTTAAAATAACTCCACTTAAAATTCATGGAAGTTTTAGAACTCACTGCAAAAAATTAAATATTAAAAAATGAAAGTTGAAAATAAAAACACTCTGGAAAATTATTAATTACAACAGATTTCAGTAAATTTATACAAAATATAGGAAATATTGTAGAAAATAATTATACAAACATTATAGGAAATATTATAGAAAATAATTATAAAATTTTATAGGAAATATTATAGGAATATTTATACAAACATTATAGGAAAAATAGAAAATAATTATAAAAACATTATAGGAAATATTATAGAAAATAATTATAAAATATAGTGATGTAATGAATATGCATACACCTGTGTTCCCCCTTACAGGAATATGATTGGCTGGTGTCAGTCATAAATACAGGCTGATGTGGAGATATAAAGAACACCCACTGGACTACACCATTGGCTATCCTATTGGTCTACACCTATTGCCTACACCTATTGACTACAACTATGACGAGTACCAGTCGATTACTGCTACCTGCTAGATTGTGCTACTCAGTTACAGTAGCCAAAACCACTTAGCTACTTCGAACAAATATATCCCTTTCCGAGACATATCATATAGGAAATATAGAAAATAATTATAAATACATTATAGGAAATATAGAAAATAATTATAAAATATTATAGGAAATATAGAAAATAATTATAAAATATTATAGGAAATATAGAAAATAATTATAAAAACATATTAGAAATAAATACTATTTGGAATTTTACAAAAAAGCAGCTTCTTTCATGTCTTCTTTCTTCCAAATACATTTTCATTTGCTAATTTTTGTTACAGCAAAAAATCATAAATATAAAAAAAGCAGATGAGAAGGTTATGGTACAACAATTGAGAGCCTTGTTTGCCTACCATGAAAATCAGCATTTACACAACTGAATCTGGCAGTGGTAGGAAAAATGAAACTGCCTCAGCTAAAAAGCACACATCACACAAATATTGTTAGTAACAAAAGTAATGCAACATTGTCACATCATGTGTTCCATATCCAATTAGAGACATAAGGGCACCTTGTGCTGCAGCTAAAATAACAGTGGGTGTATAGTCAAGATAACTTGATGAAGCCTGTCCCGGGCTGATATTAAATTCAGAGTTTTCCTTCTCTTTCACTGGTTGCTACCTCAGAGCAAGAGAGATCAGATAGCTGTACTATTTAACCCATAACTGGGGGAAGATGCAATCATGAATTTTCCAAGTGCATTAGCATAAAGTGCATGAAACAGAATAAAACAGGAATTGAACTCGGTATGCCAAATTAACTTTCTGCATCAATGACCCTTATATTATCTATACCTCCTCAAATACATACATACAAACAAACAAACTAAAACAAACAAAATTCTTTTAGAAAGTCCAAGATAAAATTTTGTATAGAAAAAATACTCAGCTTTTTTCAAACTGGAAAAGTCATAAGCAATATTTTTTCCTTTTTTTTAAATAATTACAAATTTTGCTGTTCACAGAAAGATTCGTTATTTACAAATTTTATCATTTTTCTGCCTTTTTTTTCAAGAAGACATGTTGCTTCTCTTGTCATCTGGGCATGTCATATAAAACTGACAAAAAGTAACAACAGAAACATCTTTGTTGTCACTTCCACAGCTTGATTAGACATTGTTCTTCAAGTTTCTGCCTTGGGTCGAATAAAAAACATTTATCAAAAAAATCTAAAAGTAAACGTAACTGTTAACTCACCCAACTTTACCAGTTTAGCAGCTAGGTTACTCGAAACAACAGTTATCTCCACTTAGCCCCCACTGTCATCCCCACTCCAGACTGTCTGCAGTCTTGCTGCCTGCTACCTTTTTTAGACATTAAGATTATTTGCAGTCATAAAAAAAATGTGTTATCATTTATTTAAATAATGAATTTAAAATTGACATTTTTTTTTCAAGTGACACAGATATTGGATTTATAAGAACAAGCAGAGTGCAGTGAAAAATCTTCTTCCATTGTTTTTACTTTTTTTGGTAAAAATCAAATTAGTGACAGCTTACATGTGACACAAATTCACAAGTATGGAGCACCCAGTGACGATTGAAATCACTACTCAGTTGTAATTGATCTAGCAAGACAAGGTTGTTGATGATTACACTACATCAAAGTATGTACATCTTGTTTTTGTTTTTTGTTCTTTTGAGAGAAATATATATATATATATATATATATATATATATATATATATATTTGTGTATTTAGGCAGCAACTTCTCTTTTAGGCATGTCTGATTGAATAAATTACAGATCTTGTGTCTGCTAATTTTAAACAAAATCTGTTCATACTCACAAATAATCTTCTGTGTATTGATGTTAAAGGATGAGAGACATGTGCTATAGCTGTTTAAATTTCTTTTATTTTCATTTCACAAGTAATTTCAATCTTTTTCCAAGATCATCTTCAGGGGTGCAAGTAATAAAAAACTATATGTTGTTCATTAATATAAGTATTTATACAAAGTTGTGTGTTGTTATCCATTACCATAATTTTTTCAATATGCTTTTAAATGCAAAATGGTTGACAATGTGCTGAGTGTTCATTAGAATGTGAAAAAATTATCTATTATGGAATGTTTTCTCTCTATGTTATAATGTCATGGTCACAGGCACATTAAAGCATAAAAAACTGTCCCTTTACAGGCATTTCAGAACATTACTGCAGTATTCATAGTTGATTCTGTTCAGTGCCGGCTTTAATTTTTTAATATAAATTGCTTCTAGTATCTGTAATCTAATTTTGTTGTTTTCATAGTGTAGGACAGTTGTGTTGTCAATTAGTAATTTTTATATTGTGAATGCGGACAGGAATGTTGTAGATGTCTTGCAATGTACAAATGGTCAGACATGTGTAATGTAAGCCTTCTTGTTAGTGTATTTGTTGTATACCCAACACATATGTTTGTTTTTTTAAATACATTCTCCCAAGAGACATTTAAATTAATATATAATGTTTGTTTTACGTAATACATCAGTTAGTGAGGAGGAGTTATTGAATAATTAAATTGGTTGTATTGTGTTTTGTATAATATATGATTAATTTTATTTTTTTATTAGAATCCATGGAAGATATGTTAGTATAAATAAGATTCTTTATGATTTTTTCATCCTGTTTGTAGTTAGCATGCATCTGCTTACAATATAGTAGCTTAATATATTTAGTGTCCTTTGAGGAAGTATTATATTCTATTTGACATGTGTTGAGGTTTTTTATATATCGTCTTATTTGTTCATCTACAATGTGGTTTGGGAAGTCATTATTAATGAGAGTCTGCTTAATATTTTTTAGTTCATTGTAGAAAATCTTTTTTGTGGAGGAATTAATTTGTGCTTGCTTAATTAAATTCTGTATAAGTGTTATTTTGTAGTAATCTGGACATTCACTCTTATAGTTGAGAGTGCAAGAGTTTTTGCTGGTTGTTTTTTCTTATATGGAGAGGTAGTAAATGCGTTGTTATTTGTGTCTATTAAAATGTCAAGGAAAGGAATTTTGTTATCTTTGTTAAGTTCGTATGTGAACTTGAGGACAGAGTTTTTTTAAAGATTTTTTGCGTTCCATTACTTCTTCTATGTATTTAACTAAAATAAGTTTATCATCTCCATATCTTAAGTAGATGGAGGGTTTTTGGTGGTACTAAATATATTATTTTCTAGGTTGGATATGTAGAAGTTACTGAAAGTTGAACCTAGAGGTAGTAAATGTGTTGCTATTTGTGTCTATTAAATTGTCAAGGAAAGGAATTTTGTTAAGTTTGTATGTGAACTTGAGGACAGAGTTTTTTTAAAGATTTTTTTGAGTTCCATTATTTCTTCTATGTTTTTAACTAAAATAAGTTTATCATCTACATATTTTAGGTAGATGGAGGGTTTTTGGTGGTACTAAATATATTATTTTCTAAGTTGGCTATATAGAAGTCTACTGCCTTTAAAATCCTTTAAAAATATTGTTACACCACTACATTCAATTTGATGCTTGGACTTCCCAGGTTTTCAGCTCAAAGTTGAGATGTTTCAAGTTGTCTTTCAATTTGTCTTTGTAGCATAAGAGTGGACATCCAACTGAATGCTTGGAGTTTGGTAGTTGCCCATACAGCACCTTTTTGGAAGCCTATGCTCATCTATTCTCACATGACTATCCCACCTAAGTTTTATCTTTGCTAGAATGGTTTCAATGCCTGTGGTGTTACATTTCTTCAGTACTGAACAATTCTTAACCCTGTTATCCCATTTTCTATCACATATGGCATGAAGACAGCTCATGTGAAAGGCGTCAAGTTGATTTATGTGTTTGCGGTACACGGTTCAAGTTTGAACACCATAGAGAAGGGTTGAGAGAATGACTGATCTGTATATGTCAATCTTTACTCTGAGAGACACATTTTTGGTGTTCCATAACCTATGTTTAAGTTTACTGAATGTAGTGCTGGCTTTGGTTATTCTGGATTGGATTTCTCTCTCCATTTTTCCATCAGAAGAGACTGTTGATAGACATGTGAATGCCTCAACAGTTTTTAGTGCTGGGCCATCAATAAATATGGAAGAATTTGTGAGAGATGGATTGCCTGGTACTGACTGGTACATTAACTCAGTCTTTATGTTGATAGTGAGTCCAAATGCTTTTGCTGTTTCAGAGAATTCATCAAGTATAGTATGAATGTCTTCTAGACTGTTTGCTAATAGATCGGCATTAGCTGTAAAAAGAAGATTGTGTACCAGCTGCAGACCAAGTTTCAGTTGTGCTTTAAAATGTTACTGATTGTATAAATCTCCACTTGTTCTGAATTCAACACTGATTCTTTCACTTAAATCAGAGAATGCTTTTTCAAGCATCGCAGAAAAGAAAAGTACAAAGGGAAGAGGAGCAAGAACACAACCTTACTTTGTACCATTGGAGATGAAAAAGGTGTCCAATTGCTCACTTCCTGACCTTACAAAAGCTTTCATTCCTTCGTGAAAGAAGATAATAATATGGAGCATTTTTTCAGGAACACTTAATTTTGACAAAACTTTACAAAGAGCAGTTCGAGATGCAGTATCGAAAGCCTTTGTGAAGTCTACAAAAACAACAAATAGATTCTTGTTTTGTTCTGGTACCTTCTCCTGAGTCTGCCAAAGACAAAAGATCATATCCATGGTTCCTCTACCGGATTGAAAACTGCACTGGATCTCTGGTAATGCCGTTTCTGAGACAAATTTATTAAGCCTATTCAGGATGATACAAGCTAGGATTTTGCCAGGAACCAGAAGAAGAGATATTCCTCTATAGTTGTCACATTCACACCTGTTCCCTTTGTGATTATAGAAATGGACAATTGAAGCATCCTTATATTGCTGTGACACTTCTAACTTTTCCCACATAAGGTTGAAAAATTCACATTTTGTGTATCAAAAGATTGGTGTTGGTGCCACATTTGTATATTTCAGCTGGAATTCCATCTTCACAAGGAGGCTTTTCCATTCGAAAGCTGCTTGATGGCTTTTTTGAGAGCTCGAGGTTAATGGGTTAGCAGAATGGTTGTGTAGAACAGGACTATATATATATATATATATATATATATTTATTTTCTAACTGATTCACAAATGTTTGCACTTCTATATGAAATTCGATTTTTGATCCTTTTTACAGATATAGAAATAGAAGTATACTGTTTCTCAGGGTTCAAAACAATTTCAGAGGCCAGTTTGATTTACATGTGCATACGCACACACTCACACACATGTACACAACAGAAGATAACAGTCAACAGCCACCAACTAAGGTTGTGTCTATGCACTCACAGAAACATTAGGCTGACCATCATATAGTGAGTATGTCCATACATCTCACACCACCCTACGGACCCTTAATTTCTTGATTAAACAAACTTCACTACAAGGAAAATTGAACATTTTGTAGTTATTATATATTTCTGAGAAGAATATATAAATTTTATTTCAACTGATGTTCTGCTTCTACTTTTCCTTCAGAGAATAAACTTTTCTATATTTAATTTAAAAGACGTGTTGTTGTTAAAAGTTTGGAATCCTGACAATCATATAACAACAAAAACCTGGGTAGACAGTTCCCAACACTTATTATATTTCTATGTATATAAGATTCACATTTTGTCCCCAGATTTAATGTCAACATCTGCTTGCATCCTATACAGCAAATATATATTTGGTATATAGGTTACAAACAGAAGAGGGCATAGATATGTCCTCTTATGCAATTCCTTTAGAGCAGTTGTTCCCAACCAATTTTGGGCCATGCTCCACTTTGGTATTTCTAAAATTCTGGTGCCCACCCCCTGTAATATTTAATTCTTACATATACAAGATTTTACTGCAATTCATGTGAAGGAAGCTTAAAAGGCCTGTAATTTGGTCTCTAAACAAGCCTCCAAAGATGATGGCATCCATGAAAGAGAAAAATTAAAAAAACAAAAAGACTGTTAAATATATATTTTTCAAAAAATATAATAGAGAACTGAAAGGCAGAAATATAAAATATTTGAATGAAAGCTTATTCTGTAATATACTTTGATCATTTTAATCATGAAATAATAATGCAAAATGAAATTTGAGCTCACGTTGGTATAGTAAGCCGAAAGGTGGACATCCTAGGAATGCCCCACCAAAATATTACCATGCCCCACTCATGGGTCATACACCCCACGTTGGGAATCATTGCTTTAGGGCTTATAAAACGAAAAAATAAAGGAAAAAGCTAAAGAGTTAAAAAACACAAGTAACCATTATATCTGCCAATTTAACAAGTAACCTCTTGATATTTCTATCAACAGACTCCTTAAGACATAGGCAAGCTGTCACAGATGCCACCAGTGGTCTTGGTCAACTGACCTGACACAAACTTCAATGCCAGGCCCTACCAACTCTCCCATCCTTCAAGACACTTCCCTTTCCCACAAAGAGACATTCCACCTTGATACTTTATAACAGCAATACAAAGAATTTTATTTTAACATATATTCTCTTCTTTTCTTTCTACCTCACTGACAGTATTTTCTTGTTTGGTTTGTTCTTGTTTGGTTTGATTTGTTTAATGGCATATCAACTCCTTATGGGTCATTTAATGCCAAAACTTAATTTTCTTGGAAGCTTTGGTATTTTTTTTTACTATTAAAATCTATTACTGAAAACTTTGATTTTTACTATTAAAAATCTATTGCTGGTACTTTTATTATAAAAATGTATTTTTATACTTTTATAGTGTCCTGACCCCAGTTTTGGGGGATTCACTACTTGCCCGTAGCTGGAACCCTAACAGGTGCTACCACCCTGGGCCAGGGTGGACCTTGGAACAACAACAATTAAGAAATGGTTCCACACTCCCCAAAACCTCTTGATCAGAGGCTTTGTGGCCAGATGTAGTTTATTGTCATATCCAGGACAAGTTTCTTCTTGTACAACCATACACAATATATAACATTTCTTTTTTATTTTTATTATAAATTTACGAAATTGATATTCGTAAAATAAAATTAGTCTATTCTACTATCAAATATAGCACATTGTAATTTTATGTGATATCTAATGTAGCAGATAAACTGAGATCGAATCAAAGATTGACTCAAGATACATTCATCAATCAATGGCCAGATGGAACATTTTGTAATAAGTTCAAATAAGTCTATTTAGTAATTAGATGTGAATTGTATTAATTTTATTAAAGTTATCATTATATTGAATTAATTCAATTTTATTTCCATACATAACTCTTTTGTCCAAAGGGTGAAAATAATGGTAAAAACATACTCACAGATAATCACTATATAATTAATAAACAAAAAAAATTGATTTCATTACAAGACCAATTATTTGAATCCTCAAAATATTTTTTATTGCATTTTTCCAATTTTTAAATAAGATGTTGTACATCAGAATCAAAACTGTGGATAAACTGCCCAATCTTCCTGCTTTGTTTAAGTATTATCAACCATCTCAGTCATTATCAAGAAATAGGTGTTTTCAGTATGGTAGACAAGATTTTCTTGGTTCCATTCAGGTATTTTTTTAAAGTGCTGGAATTTGAACCAGTCCAAAGTGATTTCATGTGTCAACAAATGCAAGTTTCAAACATTTGTACATATTCTTATCTCATAAGATATTAAATATTTTATACACACTTTAAGATACGATGTTGAAAGATATTTTATTTAATATGAGTTGTTTATTTTGTATTATAATGGCTTCTAGAATTTTGAGCCTTTCCTTGCAGTAAGTACTGTCTAGTATTTTGCTATTATCTACTAGTATTTATCTTATATTGTATGTTGTTTTTTTTGTGTGGCCAATGTAAGAATTCGATCTTGTTTTTTGATTATTGATATTAGAGATACAATCTCCAAAAGGACATAAGAACTCATGAATAACATTGTTCTTACATAAGGAGGATTTTTGAGCTCCCAAGTTACTAGTAATAAATAAGTTAGACATTTTGAAATTTTTATAGTAAATGATAAAGCTAAGGTATTTGTTAGTATAGCTGGCCACTTGTATTCAAGGAAACCCGTTTACTAGGGTGGCTAGGTAATCCCTATTGCAGGCGCTTGCTCAGGCGCATTTGTATTTATTCAACACCCACAGAGCCCACCTGTAGTTTATACTGCAACTATGCTGAGCAGACCTTAGAAAGAGTGTGTTATCTAGCGTGATCAATAATTTGAACAAGGCCAACACGCACAAGCCCTCAGCTACAATGACTTGAGATTTTGTGCTAGCACAGCTGTTGATGGCCCCAAGGGTTCTATCTACTCAATTTCACTCACAAGGCTTGGATCAATGTGTGGTATGGTTTTCAGGCACTTTCCACACTAAGATTGACCACTCCAGTCTGATAACATTAGAAAATCTTGACAAATCAACCCTGGTGAGATTTGAACCCAGGTCTCATGGTCAGAATGCGAACATTCTAACCACTCGGCCATGTGCCCATTGTTAGTATTGTTAAGTGATGTGTACCTGCAAATTCTGTTTTTACTGTCTTTTTTATCGTCAGGGTGTATCTGGTTACAATAGAACAACTTAATGATGTCTTTATTTTGGTTTATATCAGGATGAGTGTTTGTGCTGTGCTTTTAAATTTCTTTAAGACTAATTGATCACATGATTAGGCAAATTATTGTCGAAAAATCTATGTTGCTTAATTCTTTATGAAATAATGTGTCCAAAGAAGAGATTATTTTGACATGGTTATTGTAGTAGAGACTAACATCGGCAACCCAAAAGTGCCAGAGTCGCATGTATGTTTTGCAATGGAGTGTGGAGGCAGTGAATTGATGAATCGGGCAGCACTTTGTGTGGATGGAAGCGTTGGTGTCACTCGTAGCCATTTTTATTGGTTGGTTCTGGGTGCTCATTGGCTGAGCGACAGCTGGGTTAGGTGCATAAAAGCAAGGTACACTCATTCAAAAGGAGTCTTGTTTCTGAGGAGGAGTGGCGTACTTGAGATTCAGAAACAGAGATAATTGTGGAATTGATTTGCCAATTGGATTTGTACGTAGTTTTAGTGTGTGATTCTGACCAATTCTCACACAGTTATTCATGATTTTATAACAGGTATTTTTATATATGTAAGGACATTCACTTTTGTAATTGAGAAGAGAAAACTTTATGCCCACAGTATCTGTCTCTATCTCTGAGATGAGGTATTATGATTGCTTGTATTATTTACTTGATTTGGACTGTTATCCTCATCTTCATTACCATGCTCATGTCTCGACTGTTGTATGCTCCAGCCTTTATGTCTATGTCTCTATATATCTCTGTCTCTATCTCTGAGATGAGGTATTATGATTACTTGCATTATTTACATTACTCGAACTGTTATCCTCATCTTCATTGCCACATTCACAACATTTCAGCCATTGTATGCTCCGACTTTCTTCAGGTGATTAGAATTTCGAACCAACCCCTTTATTTCAGCCACCAGGGTAGATATTTCTAGTTCCACTGGGCCATGTGTCCTGACAAATGGCCCAGTGGATAAAGACATTGATTAGATCCAGTGACTAGACCTAAAGAGTTGTGAGTTCAATACCAGGCCACAGCAGTGTTAACCAAAAAGAGTTGAGTTAATGGGAAATAACTGTGACATCTGGAAGAGGCATGACATGTGGAACTAGAACAATCTATCCAAGTGGATGAAATAAAGGGTTCAGTTTGAAATTTCAATCACCTGAAGAAGGGCAGAGTGTACAATGGCTGAAACATTGTGAATATGGCAATGAAGATGAGAATAACAATCCGAGTCATGTAAATTTATATAGTAAGCGCTACAGTCTTGACACTGAAATAAAATTACAATAGTATATGTATGTATGCTTGAATGCATTGATGGATATCTGTGCCTAATCTCAGATTGTTTATACAGGTGTGTTTGTGTGAACTGAAATGCATACACCTGTATGTATGTATGTATGTCTGTGTGTGTGTGTGTGAGAGTGTCATCTCAAACAGACACAGAGGAGAATTCCTCCTCCCACCATCAAACATAAACACAAACAAGCATAAACAGATTCAATTTTTAAACAATAAACCAGTTTGTCTGATGATCGCAAAAGCGTGAAACCCACTGTCACAAACTCATATCCATACAACTGAATATATATATATATATATTTCTTTATTCCATGCCTAGTTGGTAGGGCACACTACATCTAAAGGAGTGGTTTCTCTGCTTGAAAAACAAGAATACAGGTTCAATTAGTGTTGGGAGCTCCTTCATTTCTAGGTTGTTGACATTAACCAGGTACTGAACTCACAAGGACACAGGGCACAGTGGATAAAGGCATTAGTTAGATTCAGTGAATGGACCCAAAGAGTGTGAGTTTGATACCTGGTTAAGGTGGTGGAGAACTTTCAGAGGGAAATTAACAGGAGATGACTGATAACTGACATCTATTAAACATGGCATGTGGAACTAGAACAGTCTATCCCAGTGAGCAAAATAAAGGGTTCAGTTCAACATTCCAACCACCTGAAGAAGGCCAGAGTGTACAACAGCTGAAACGTAATAAATATGGCGACAAAGATGAGGACAATAGTCCGAATAATGTAAATAATGTACATAATACCTCATCTCAGAAATATAGACAGATATTAACTTGTCTACTGGCCTTGATTTCTGAGAGTCTTGAATAAAGAAAATGTGCTTTTTGGCAGAGTTCAAACCTATATTCTCCTTACTTAGGGAAAACAATTGTAATAAATATGGCGACAAAGATGAGGACAATAGTCTGAATAATGTAAATGATGTAGACAAATTAATGTTTATAAAACAGTAATAAGAAATAATGTTAGATTATAAATAAAATTCTATTAATTCCTTATAAATTATTGTGATATTTTATTATGATTCAAAAATAAAGTTATCAGATATGTGCTTCAAAAGATCTTAATGAGAGAGATATGGTTTGTTTGTAAAGCATATTTAACCTTGCTTCACCATGAATGTCCTTTGTGGTTAAGGAATAAAAATCACATCAGACTATATGATGTTTCCCCCTATATTTCTTGCTGAAAGGAATATTTTCTTTATTAAGACACAGGCCATTAGATGTTGAATTATGTTTTAAAACAGATTTGTCTACTTAAACATGTGTGTCCACTAAATAAAATGCTTATAGTCATAATAAACATATATATATATAGGCATGTCTGATTGAATAAATTACAGATATTATGTCTGCTAATTTTTAACAAAATCCACTCATACTCATGAATAACTTTCCGTGTATTGATGTTAAATGATGAGAGAAATGTGCTATAGCTGTTTAAATTTCTTTTATTTTCATTTCCCAAGTACTTTTGATCTTTTTCCAAGATCATCTTCAGGGTGCAAGTAATACAAAACTATATGTTGTTCATTAATATAAGCATTTATACAAAGTTGTGTGTTGTTATCCATCACCGTAATTTTTTCAATATGTTTTTAAATGCAAAATGGTTGACATTTCATTAAAATGTGAAAAAATTATCCATTATAGAATTTTTTTCTCTGTTATAATGTCATGGTCACACACACATTAAAGAATAAAAAAACTGTCCCTTTACAGGCATTTCAGAACATTACTGCAGTATTCATAGTTGATTCTGTTCAGTGCCGGCTTTAAATTTTTAATATAGTATCTGTAATCTAATTTTGTTGTTTTCATAGTGTAGGATAGTTGTGTTGTCGATTAGTAATTTTTTATGTTGTGAATTCAGACAGGAATGTTGTTGTAGATATCTCGCAATGTAAAAATGGTCAGATATGTCCAGCATTAATCTTGCCAGAAAAGGGGAAATATTAAAGAAGCTGGGTCTAGTATTCACCGTGCGCAAGATAGATATTATGCCTGCCTCATAAAAGATTTTTATTATGAATATATTTTAAAATCTTCACAGAATCAAAGTTGAAATTATGATCAGATTTAATTATGTGTACAAATAAATTGCCAACGTGATGCAAACGTGATCGCATTTCAAAACGGAACGCTGATCTTAAAATTCAGTCATTTTGTTTTGATTATTCTTATGTCTATCGTCTTTTCATGTTGACTTGAATATCATCTATTTTAATTGTTTTAATAACTATGTCTTGAAGAAGGTCTACTAGACCGAAACGTCTGACATCGACATTGAAACAACATTAAAAACAGTAAATTTGCATATTCGGATTTTTTGTTTTTCCCATATTTTTCCTCATATATATATATATATATATATATATATATACACACACACACATACATACATATATATATATATATATATATATATATATATATATATATATCTTTAACAGCAGGAAAATGTTCATGAAAGTATATTTGTTTTAAAATACATCTGATTAAGCTTTTGTCATTTAAAGCTTCATTATATAATCCTATGTCTATATATTTTGAGTCAAAAGACATAATCCTATATCTATATATCCAATTATGCAATTCTGAAGGGTTTTATCTTTTGACTCAAGAACTGAAAGTAAAGAAATTAGACGTTAACAACTTTTTAAAGTCACTCATTTTCTTTTTTCTTAATGATAAACACCAGCTTAGGGAAAAATAATTTGTTAATAATAAGTTTGGATCAGTTCAAAAATGTGTCTGGAGACACTAATTTTTCAGCTTGTAGAGATGAGCTATATGCCAAACTCTGGCAAAGGCTTTCGAGATGTTCAGTGCTATAGACCAGGCTTCACCGTTTTTATCTAGAGCATGACTCTTTCCATAATTATCATCAGCAGTTGACCTGGAGAAATAAAAATCATATTGCTTGTCAGAAAAAAGACCCTGCGATGAGAGATGATAAACTAATTCAGCATTGATTAGAACCTCTGGAAGTTTCCCAAAAAGAGGTAGAAGGCTAATAGGCTGATATCCGGAAGGGTTACACACACACACACACACATATATATATATATATATATATGCACCAAAGGAAAAGCTTGATAAATACATCATTAAAGAGTTCAGTAATAATTTATTTCAGACAAACGACTGTCTCATCAGACCGAAGTAATAAAATGCTTTAAATCATCCAGACAAATTATCAAAAATTACAAGAGGCAATGAATAAAAGATTTGACCAAGAAAAATCCTTGAAGAGTTAAGAGGAAGGGAGGGAAGAAAAACAAAGTGTCAACCCAATGAGGAATGCAAAGTTACAGCCAGCAAAATATGTTGAAAATAAATCAAATTTATATCGTCATCATCTAATTTAAAACATTGACCTATATATATATATATATATATATATAATGTGTGTGTGTGTGTGTATGTGTGAATTACATAAAAATAAAACTCTATTACCCATTCAAATGGGCATTTTACCTCCCGGAATATTGTCCCTGGGGCTTGTCAATGCAAAAACGTTTGTCAAAAAAATGGTTCTCTTTTGTGGATCAGTTCTAATATTTTATATTATTAGGATCTACTTGGATTACTTACCCACAGATTTTTACCTATATATATATATATATATATATATATATATATATATATATATATATATATATATTTAAATAAGGCTGCATCAATAAGTTTGCAAACTGACATGTAATTATAATTTGAATTTTTATGTAAAATGTTTACTTCATAATATTCATTTGATATGATTCACTTGTGAATTCAGTCAATTGGCAAAGATGGAGATTATGCAAAACAATAAAAAAAAGTTTGTATAAAATAAATGTTTTTCTTCATCATAAAGCTATAGACTTACTTATGTTTTTAATTCAATAAATAAACCACCAAAATTATTTTGAGGCTAATTAGAATAAATCTTAGCCAATACCAAATAAAGTTTCTAATTTTATAAACGAATATGAATTTAATACCAGTTTTTCTGATTCTCTTTTCACCATTTATGTTTTATTGATTGTTTCTCTCATAATTAGATTAATAGGACAAATTCCACCCACTGGATTTGTTGTAAATGAACCAAGCATTAAGAAGGTGGATATTGACATGAAGTTTGTCACCATACCTATGATCCTGCCTATAATATAAGGAAACATTATTATTCTATACAAAATATAATTGTAAAAAATATTATACAAATATAGAAATAGAATTAGATGACCAGATTCACATAAAAATAACTAAACAAGAAAAATGACTACATTGGATACAAACTTTATGAAAATGTGTTTGAATGATAGATTTTCCAAGAAATAATTCTTGAATTTGTTTCTGATATTATATCAGCTTCCACATTTTCTGTGAATGTTGTCACTGGCTCTGACAAATTTTTACCATTACCTCTTGCCTGGGCAGTTGTTATGGGTTTATCCAAGGGTGCATTCACCAACTCTTTCTCTGTCAAGACCACATACAAGATATATTTTGTCAATCAGAGTGCAAAGTTATGCATTTATGCTAGTTTCAAAGCAATTGGAATGAAACAAACATAACCAACTTTAATTGAAATGCAAACTGTTTCTATGCCCGTGCCAATCACTATTTACACTACAAAAACCACTTCCAACATATATAACATCTTTTTGTAAATTTTATTATTACAGACAAATCTGTACAAGGATTTATTAAAAAAATAGAAAGAGATTTCAGCCAACAAGAAAAGTGTCCAGTTTATTTTGAACTTGGATCAAATTGATACTATTTTCCCTGCTGCAATTTTGTCTAGTTGAGTTTCAAGGCAAATTACTTTTCCTTGAACCTTTTGTAGGTTATTTAAAACAAGAAAATATTTAAAGTCATGCTGAACGAACATGCTTCTAGTTCATTTTACATTAATACAGTGGTCCCCCAGGGCTCTATCTTTGGACTTACAATATTATTGATCTTCATCAATGACCTTCCTGATGTCATCAATTCCCAACTTTGTATTTATGCAGAGGACACAACTATTTTCTCCTGTTTTAGTAGCAAGTCCAACATGTTTGACAAAGTAAAACTGGCAAATACTTTCGGGAAAGACTTCCAATCAGTGGTTAACTGGGGCAAGGAATGGCTTGTAAATTTTAATGCCTCCAAAACAAAACTGCTTTCATTTAATCACCATAATGAATCTTTTCTACCTGCCATGAGTATGGCTGATGCTAAACTCCAGGTGAGCTATACTTTGTGGCAGTTGAAATTGCACTTCTTGGGCTCACATTTTCTACTGATATGAAGTGGAGTGATTATATGGAATCAGTTGCTAGGTCTACTTGTAATAATGTCTTTGTTTTGTTGAGAATTACGGAGGCCATAGAGTATCAAAGGAACAGAAGATTAAGTAGAAGAAACAAAGAAGGGTTTTATTAAATACTCATACATAGAATGGAAATACTTGAGTAAATCAAATCATACTCAAATCCTACTCTAATGTGGCTACTTGCCATATTTATAAGTAGGAACAGTCCATTGTCACAGTAGTAGGGAAGAGCAGGAAGTATGCTGAGTTCTACTCTACAACAACAAGAAAGTTGGTTCATTGTGTCAAGCCAGACAATTCTTCTCACCAAAATCCATCTTGCACATTTATAAGTCTACCATTCATTCGTGTATTGAATACTGCTGCCATATGCTCCTATTATATATCTCAAGAATCTTGGAAAAATTCAAAGAAGGGTAATAAGTGATAGGTGATATTAACTTCCAGGAGAGCAACTCATTAAGCCTTCATGTTTTCCACTGATATGAAGTGGAGTGATTATATTGAATCAATTGCTGGCTCTGCTGCTAGGAAAGTTAGTTACTGTGTCATACCAGACAACTTTCCTTGCCACAATCCATTTTACATGTTCATAAATGTGCCATTCATCTGAGCATTGAATATTGATAACATATCTGGTCTGGTGTCCTTGCTTTGTCTTCAGTTTCTTGACAATACAAACAAGACACTGTAACGTTATTGGTTTTCACTTGGTAATACTTGAGTAAATCAAATCCTACTCAAATCCTACTCTAATGTGGCTACTTGCCATATTTATAAGTAGGAACAGTCCCTTATCACAGGAAAGTTGGTTACTGTTTAATACCAGACAACTTTTCTTGCCACAATCCATCTTACATGTTCATAAATGTGTCATTCATCTGAGCATTGAATATTGCTGTCATATCTAGTCTAGAGCTCCTGTAATATATCTTGAGATTCTCAACAAAATCCAAAAAGTGTCTGTAATGTTATCGATCCTGACCTGGCATCTCAACTTCAGTCACTTTCCTACTGCTGTGACATGGCTCGCTGTCTTTTCCATAAATATTTTCATGGTAATTGTTCCGATGAGTTTTCTTCCTTGGTGCCTCAACTGTGTGAATTTAAGTGTGCTATTGGCAACTTGGTTTCACCATTTTACTGACAAACTAGCTGCAATTGTCAGTTCTATTCTAATAGTTTCTTTTCTTGCACTTCTCACCTGTGGAACTTCTATACCACCTACAATCTTCAAAAATTTAAATGCAATGTCAATTACTATTTTCTGTCTTTCTAAAACTTGTTCTTTTATTGTGCTTTTTTCCTCACTTCATTTCGCTAAAGTTTTCTCATTTTCTTTCACTCTGTATAAAACCCTGTGTCCTAATGACGTTATTGCTTTTGTTTGTGGAGAAATGATTAAGAAAAATGGATTGTAAGAAATAATAAGTGATTTACTAATACAAGTCCCACTAATTAAACCATAGCTGGGGGAGAAGAAGTGGATTTGTACCTTTCCCAATGGTATTTGTGTGTAAATGAATATAACAAACCTGACTAGCATTGGAACACCGCACTCTGATTTCAAATTCCAAGCCATTATCCATTACACCAACCACACATCCAAGCTTACAGCACCTGGTATTCCCAAGTGGTCACCCATCTAGATATTGACCAGGTCCAACATTGCTTAACTTCAGTGATTGTATGAAAACTGATGTTTCAATATGATATGGCCGTAATCCCAAGTAAATGACAGTTTGCAGCTTTGAATAAATTACTAGGTTATTGAATAAACATATCTAATTAATTTCTCTTTAATGAGTCATGACTCTGTAAGATCAGGTTCAAATCATAGACAAAGAACATCATTGGAAAATTCATAAACTTAAGGAATCAGCACATATGCTAGGCCACAAAAATCTCCTGAGCCAACCAAGTATAGAAATGAGTACAATATGGGAACCAGTAATAAGGAGTGCCAGAGAAAAGCAATAATAACAACGAAAATTGCAATATGAGCTCTGGTAAAAAAACATGCAATGATAACAGAAAAAATTGCAATTTGAGCACTGGTAAAAAAATGACTGGTGAAAACATTAAGTTTATAACTCTCAGAATTTCATAGACAGATGTCCTAAAGGACACATGGCCCAGTGGATAAAAACATTGGTTAGATCCAGTGACCTGACCCAAAGAGTTGTGGTTAAGGCAGTGGAGAACTTGGAAAGGTGAATTAACAAGATAACTGATAACTGACATCCATTAGACATGGCACGTGGAACTAGAATAGTGTATGCCTAGAAAGATCCTGTCAGGGTTAAAATTAAATACTGAGCAAATTTTAGAGCTTCTGCATGTGTTTGATTCAAAATTTATTCAAATCAAATTAAACAAAGATACAATGATAAAGTAAATACAAATTTTGTTTGTTAATGTATAATTGTTAAAAGAAAATAGAAAATGAAGATTTTATTGCAAAACGATTTCCTTCAAACAAAAGATGAAAGTAATTCTAATTTACTGCTCTGCTTCTTATTCTTTGTGATTATTGATGTATATTCTACCAAAATTTAGATTAAAACTATAAGTTGTATATTTCTTTTATTTATTTTATCAGCTCAATGAAAACAAAGGCCTGTAGTAGCTTAAGAGAAACTACAGAGATCATGGCATGCCTTGGCAATCTCCTTTTTCAGAATAGATTCTCGGGTAAAAAGCAAATTTAATTTAAATAAATTTAGTTTAACTACATGAAATACTGAAGGCTGATGTTTCTTAGTTAAAATTTATTTCATTCTTACATTGAATTTGCATTCAACTTCAGTCAAAATGGAATGAATTCAATTGAATCGCATATGATACACATTACCGACAAGATTGTTTTTAAATTCATTTTATATTATTTTATTTTTTCTCCAATAAAAATCTCCTCATTCAATGCACTTTTTCATATATCACTTATTTATATTTTAGAAATTAAAAAAATGATATTGATAATTAATGAACACAAAAAAATCATTATTTCAGTGTTTCAAATTACATGCACAATTTATGCTCAGTATTTTTGTGATGTCAACGAACACTCGTTGCCACTTTTGCAATGTCAATCAATGAACACTCGTTGCCACTTTCGTAATGTCAATCAATGAACACTCGTTGCCACTTTTGCAATGTCAATCAATGAACACTCGTTGCCACTTTCGTAATGTCAATCAATGAACACTCGTTGCCACTTTCGTAATGTCAATCAATGAAAACTCGTTGTCACTTTCGTAATGTCAATCAATGAAAACTCGTTGTCACTTTCGTAATGTCAATCAACGAACACTCGTTGCCACTTTCGTAATGTCAATCAACTAACACTCGTTGCCACTTTCGTAATGTCAATCAACAAACACTTATTGCCACTTTCGCAATGTCAACGAACACTGGTTACCACTTTCGTAATGTCAATGAATGAACACTCGTTGCCACTTTCGCAATGTCAATCAATGAACACTCATTGTCACTTTCATAATGTCAATCAACGAACACTCGTTGCCACTTTTGCAATGTCAACGAACACTCGTTGCCACTTTTGCAATGTCAATCAATGAACACTCATTGTCACTTTCGTAATGTCAATCAATGAACACGCGTTGTCACTTTCGTAATGTCAATCACCGAACACTCGTTGCCACTTTTGCAATGTCAACGAACACTCATTGCCACTTTCATAATGTCAATCAATGAACACTCATTGCCACTTTCGCAATGTCAACGAACCCTCGTTGCCATTTTTTAATGTCAATCAATGAACACTTGTTGTCACTTTCGTAATGGCAATCAACGAACACTCGTTGCCACTTTCGTAATGTCAATCAACGAACACTCGTTGCCACTTTTGCAATGCCAATCAATGAATACTCGTTGTTACTTTCATAATGTCAATCAATGTACACTCGTTGCCACTTTCGTAATGTCAATCAACAGACACTCGTTGCCACTTTCGTAATGTCAATCAACGAAAACTCGTTGCCACTTTTGCAATGTCAATCAATGAACACTCGTTGCCACTTTCGTAATGTCAATCAATGAACACTCGTTGCCACTTTCGTAATGTCAATCAATGAACACTCGTTGCCACTTTCGTAATGTCAATCAATGAACACTCGTTGCCACTTTCGTAATGTCAATCAATGAACACTCGTTGCCACTTTCGTAATGTCAATCAATGAACACTCGTTGCCACTTTCGTAATGTCAATCAATGAACACTCGTTGCCACTTTCGCAATGTCAACGAACACTCGTTGCCACTTTTGCAATGTCAACGAACACTCATTGTCACTTTCGCAATGTCAATCAATGACCACTCATTGTCACTTACATTATGCACATTGTAGTACAGACTTTGTAATCACAGATACAACAATACTAATCCCTTTGAACAATACTGGTGTCAGATGCATTCAAATAATACTCACACTAATAGTTCTTGCTCAATTATACTCACTCGAAAAGTAACCACCAAATAGTGATCTGTATAGTGATCACTTAGATGCCATGCTAATTCCTATATACATTTCCTTTATACAATTCCTATATACATTTCCTTTACCATCACGTGATCTCAGTCAGTCAGTTAAGTGCCATGCAGGATACTTGCTTAAGCGATCATGTGTCTTTTGATACAAGACTGACAAGGCAGTTTTTTTTCCTGCAGTAGGTTCCCATTTCTTTCTGTGGTAGACCAGTTGCCATCCAAGGCTATAGAACCTAGTCTGTTCTGATATTTACCTATAGCTGGGGGGAGAAGAGGATTCATACCTTTCCCAAGGTTATTAGCATGTAAGTGAATGTAATGGATTTGACTGGAATTCGAACTTGGCTACTTATTCAAAATGGGATCACCTGTGTTTGCCCTCTGGTGATCAGTGTTCAAACTCCAGTGTCAGCAGTGACATTTTATAACAAATATTTTAAATATACAAAGCCACTTCAAAATTTTAAATTCTTGACTTATCTTTTCAAGACCAAAGAAAATAGATATAATCAAAACTGAGCAAAATTACATTAAAAATTAAATTTAACTTTTTACATTCCTTGAAAGTAAGAAAATAAAAACTTGCAACCAATTCTATGAGGGAAAGTAAAAAATTATCTGCATTCTCATCAATAATTCTAAATACTAGGAAAGTGCAAATAATTTTTGACTTCACCTCATATTCTAAATTACAGAATGTTTTGAGTTAAATATCAGCAAAAAATTTAGTTATTGTTAAAAACATGGATGTTTCTTATTTTTTACATTTTCCTTTCAATAAACGTATAATATATTATCTTATAATTTCTTTGTTAATGATAATTCTATTTTGCACGGTTTTTAAACATTTTTTAAATGCTGTCAAAATCTGATATAAATATTTTCTGTGATATGATTCAATACAAGTAACAACCTAGTTTTGACATTTTCACAAGAACCAGACCAACAAGTTGTTGAAAAGGAAAACTGTTAAAACAGGATGAGGACCCACATTTAGGGCTAATGGAGCTCCTATGTCACCCAACTAAGTGAGTCATTCAATTCTTGATTGTCCACTTGGCCACAGGCACTTAATGTTGGTAGAGGAGTGGGGTGGGGGCTGATTTATGCAGCTGTACTCTTTAGTTTTATGAGACAAGAAAAAAATCATTAGGATATTTTTGCCTTTTTGAACATGACATAATGAATATGTCATTAATATATTTTTTTTAATCTTGTCAGTGTGTGATTGAAGAAAAGTTTAAGGAAAATATTTTGGCTGTAAATCATAAAAAAATATATATAAAAACAATGTGCCACCATTTTTTTTTTGTTTTGGTTCCTAATTGAACTAACTGTTGGTAGTCTAGCTGCCTTTATAGTGAAATAGTAGGCAACAAGCTCATTAATATTTTAGGGGGTTGGATACCCACACCCACCTATTGCTCTATATATGTTTCCTTGTGTCAGTCTAAGCTTAGCAAATTAGTAGAGGCAACTATCTGACCAGCAGCTTCCTTAATTCATATTAAATATGTATATTGTAGATTATTATATGTTATTTATCTAAAAGCAATGATAAGCTTTTCTCCACTTTAATTTCTATTTGGAATGTGCAGGTGGCACAATGGATAGTGGTTTAGGATGATAAATCAGAGAACTCAGTTCAAATTCCAGTCAAGTTGGTTTCATTCACTTAAACACAACTTTTGGAAAGGTATGAATCCATGTCATCTCCCCCAACTATGGGTTAAATAGTTGGATTTGTATCTGGCAAAATCATTATCTCAAAAAAATTGTTAATGCAATATTCACTCACAAAAATAATTCCCCCAAAAATGTTTTTTACTTTAAATAACCCCAAAAGGTTGTAAAAAAGCAAATTAATCAATCAATAATTTCTAATTGAGAGTTGAAACACAAAAAAAATTTCAGATTAGTTTCTACGTTAACAGTTTCTTTTCTCGTAGTTCTCACTTATGGAACTCTCTTTCAGTTCTATGCATTCCAGCCAACTTTGATCTTCAAAAATTTAAATGCAATGTCAATCATTATCTCCTGTCCTCTTAATTACTCTTCTATTGTTCTCACTCTTTCATAATATTTTGTTTTTTGTTATTCTTGTGATAAAGATCAAGTATATATATATATATATATATATATATATATATATTCTGCTTGTGTGTAAATAAGCTTAATATAGTTTTGAATGAATTTACTGCTGTTCTGATCAACTTAAAGTTGTGACCATGCTGCTTTGGGGCTATTTTTTATAGTCACAGCCCTTTGGGCTACACCTTATTGCCTAATATATAGGTATCCAGCTTACTGTAGAATTATAAATAATAATAAGAAAAATTAAGAACATAAACTCACTTTTTCTACACACACACACACACACACACACACACATATATATATATATAAATATAAAAGTGAACGTAGAAGTCAACACTTAGAGGCGACAGCATGAAACAGACTGTCGCCTCTAAGTGTTGACTTCTATGTTCACTTTTATATTTACACATGCTCTATCTCTGATATTGAGGACATTATCCCATGAATATAGCACACTTTAAGACTATATTTCTTCATATATATAGTTTAAAACTTGTGATATTTACAGGAGAAGAGTAGTCAATATGAGGGTTAGAGAGTCTATTAATATAAACAGTATGGACAGAGAAAACAACACCACCCTTTGATTGGCAGTTTCTGATGATTTCTTATGAAATGAAACTTGCTATCACTATACAGTGTTGATTTCTATGTCCACGCACAATATATATATATATATATATAAATAAATCAACACTGAATGAATGTATATGAATAAAGACAAAAGGAAAACTTATCTTTACTGATATGTTTTATGCTCTGATATACTTTATCAAGACAAATATTTACCTTTCAGAGGATAAAACATGTTGGCTAACATAAGTTTTCCTTTTGTCGTTATTCATATTGTCTTTTTACAGATATATCTTTAGTTATATCTTAATTTTCACGTAGATCAATAGATAGACAGATAGATATTAAAAAACATGCAACAAATGCATAGACAAAGAAATTTTACAGTTGAAATTGTTAGACATATCCATAAGTTATTTTCTAATAGTTTCTTTTCTCGCACTTCTCACTGTTGGAATTTTGTTCTGATTTCTTGCTTCCCTGTCATCTACAATCTTCAAAAATTTAAATGTAACATCAATCACCATCTTCTGTCTTATTGAACCCTGTTCTTTTATTGCACTTTCTCCTTATTAAAGTCTTCTCATTCTCTTAGACTCCCAGTAACCCCCTTGCATCTTAATGGCATTATCTCTTTGCTTGGGGTGAAATGACACACACACACACACACACACATATATATATATATATATATATATATATATATATATATATATATATACACACATACATACATACACACAAATAGTAAAAATAAAAGCTAAAGCTTGAAATATAAAATAAACTGAGGGCCCAATAACAAAATCGACAGAACTGAAATATTCTACTGAATATTATAGCAATCTGTTCTTGTCATTGCATTTCCTCCAATTCTTAGAAAGATATATGGAACCAGTTCTTTTTAATACAATTCCTGTTACCTGATTCATATGAATCTAACTTGATTTCAAGCCTTTAATAAGTTTTAGAATAAATTGATTTTCTTTACAATTTATTCTGCTACCTTTTTTTTGAGCATTTCACCCCAAGCAAGGTAGGAGTGCCACTAGCACACAGGGGGTTACAGAGAGTGAAAGTGAGGAAAAAGACTGTGTATAGAGGGGATTGAGGAAAGGACAAAAGAAGAAGAATTGAGATCAAGACAACAGAAGATGGTGATTGACATTGCATTTAAATTTTTGAAGATTGTATCAGAGAAGCAAGTAAGTGGGGGAAGGGAGTTCCACTGTTGCGAAGTATGAGAAAAGAAACTGCTAGAGTAGAAATGGCAGTTACATTTAACTATTTCAACAATAAAAGGGTGGGACCTAGATGCCAATCTAGTAGCATGCTTAAATTCATGCAGTTAGGGCATCAAGGAAGATAGCTCATCAGAACAGTTGCCATGAAAATATTTGTAGAAAAGACAGAGGGAAGCCACATCATGTCGACAAGAAAGTGATTGAAATCGGGATGCCAAGTTAGGACTGATTACATTGCAGATCCTTCTTTGGATTTTGTCGAGAACCTCAAGATGAACAGCAGGAGCACCAGACCATGTATGGCAAAAATATTCAATGCATAGACAAATGCTAGATTTGTAGATGTGTAAGATGTGTACTCTGATGAGAAAAACCTTCTGACACGACAGAGTGAACCAATTTTCCTTGCAGCTATTCATTCAATGTCATTGTTCCACCTCAAGTCATTGAGAAATGTTAGACCAAGAAGGTGCAGTGGCACACTCTCACGGAGTTGAGCATCAACCCTGCTGATGGGAGGCAGGGAAGTTTCTCTGTGGTGGTTAAATGAGAGCAGTTTAGTTTTGGAGTTTACAAGCCATTTACTGCCCCAGTTAACCACTGATTGAAGGTCTTTTTCAAGAACACCTGCTGAAGTTTTAGACAATCTGAGCCTCCATAGCTGTTCTATCCAAAAAGGTTACACCATACAGAAAAGGCGAACATCTTAGCAGATCTTGTAAAGACTACAGTTCTATTAAATATAAAAATAGTTATTGAAGCAATAATTTTCTCAGAATCTCAGAAGAGGCTCCCATCTTTGTTAGGCAGTCAGCAATCTGTTCACGACCCATTCAGTTTGGATTACTTTTTTATTCATCCTTTCTCTTACTCTAGTGACATCAACACTCAGATGCAGATTTGGTGAATTTAAATTCTTTATCACAGATGCATTGTCAGTCTTGAAAAGAAAATCAGGGAACCTGGATAATTGAAATATCTCCTGTTACATAGCAGCTATTAATACACCAGCATGAACTGATTCACTGAGTGCAAGAGTCTCTGAGGCTAATGAACTCTGTGTTAACTGGTCAAGTTTTTTTGATGACCATCATAAAGGGACTATTTTATTCTTCCTACTACAGACAAAGATGATAAAACCATTCTATGGAGATTTATCTTCTAAGCTAGCATAGGTGGCATCAGAATAACAAACAATATTCCGTTCTGAGGGGTTTCTATATATCTGCATATCCTACTCCCATTCTGCATACAAGTCTTCAACTTGCAAAATACTTGGCTGTTTCATAAAAGAAACCATCTTTCTTTCAAACATGTTTCAATGTAAACTGAACAAGAAGTATTTCTGTCACATGAAAAAAAGACAGATCTTGCTACTGATGTTAGTATGATCCATACATAATACTGTACAGATAACAACACATGTTAGATGACTGCCATATTTTATTCAACTGGACTACATTTAAAAACAAGGGACACAACCATATATAAGAGTAATATTTAGCCACCGCTCACAAGGGCTACATGTGGCACAAGGCCGGGTTTAATGTGGGTTTTCCAAGCCCGTAGGCTCGGCCAAAAATATTCCCTATTGGAACCCGTAAAAACGGGTTCAGGGACAGTCTACCTCCCCAACCGAGACTCTGCCCTTCGGCTGAGCCTCATCTGAGTTCCACTCTGCCCGAGGGCAGAGAGTTCGACCAAATAACTAGACACAGGGCCATATAACCATATATAAGAGTGATACAAAATTAGACAACTCAGACTTAAATGGATTCTTTCACTGATTTTGTTTAGCGGCATATCAACCTTCATGGGTTATTTAATGCCGAAATCTAAATATTTTGTACACGATTTTTCATTTAATTTTTTTTTTTTTGAGATAATAATGGTTTAGTGATACAAGTCTTATTAATTAACCGATAGCTAGGGGAGAAGAGGTAAATTCATACTTTTCTTTGCATATAAGTGAATAAAAAAAACCCAATGGGGATTGGAACTTGGCTCTCTGATTAACAATTTGGAGTCATTATCCATGACACCACCCAAACATCCAAGATTACAACCCCTGGTATTCTCAAGTGGTCACCCATCTAGGTACTGACCAGGTTTGACATTGCTTAACTTCAGTGATCAAACAGGAACCCGTGTTTCAACATGATGTAACCATAAGCCAAACAGATTCTTATTTGACAATGTAATTGCATAATCCTTCTAAGTGTTATATTAGGTTTATGGTGGCAAAACAAAGAAGAAACGACGGAGGTTTAAGAAATAAACAATTGTATTAACGTAAAAATACAATAAAAAAAATGGTAAACTGGTGTCAATGTCTCTTGTTAAAAGAAAGCGATAAGCAGAATTGTAAAAGTCGTCTGCAGAGGTGTATGGAAGGGGAGGGAGGAGAAATTGTGACTTACTGTGACAAACGTCCTTTGGCGAGTTGTCTTTGGAAATGAGAGGTTGTGTTCCAACAAGTGTTGAGAATCCTGGTTGTTGTACCATTCTACTGCCAAAGATATCCCTTTGATCAGCTTTTATGTCCTTTTCTTAGGCTCAGATCGGCTCCAATTTTTATTTTGTTTCTTTAGGCAGGAGTGGGTGCTATTGGGTGAAAATTCTGGATTGTATTTTTCTTTGAGTGTGTAAGTAAAACAGAAGCTATGTGTGGAGCCGATGCACAGCTGACAGAATCTTTAATTCAGTCTTGGATTTCGGATCATTCACAATCCAGCCAGTGGCGAAAATTTGTGTAACATGAAACAGAAGAAGAGCTGGTTTTAGGAAGATTATAACATAAGCATTGTGTTATTTTAGAAGAATTTCACTGGGTTGTATGGAGAAATCCAAAATTTCTTCTTTTCTTCATTTATTACACCAAAAAAGTACTTGATATTTGCAAAGCTTAGTTTAGCATAAGATTAAACTGAAGAAAGAAATGAAATGAGGAAGATGGTGTTCAGCAAATCTTACAAGATCCTGCCTGCACCAAACTGAACTATTTCTGTTAGAAATCAGGCCACTGCTCAAAAAAAAAACTTCTCTTATTCAATTTCTTTATTTTCTTAGTAGTCAGCCATATATTGCACCAAATGAAATTTAACTTCAAAAAGAATACTAGCGTCACGGATAAATTCAGAAAACTTTACTAGTAAGAATTATTTTTGCCTGTATCAGAAGAATCTGTATCATAGTCACCTATGCTATGCATATTTGAATTATAATAAAACTATCCTGACATTTTTTATCAGCCATGTCTTTTTGTCCAGTTGTCTTTCTTCAGTAAATGATTGATAATTATTACAATTTCACTGATGCATATGACACTTGTTTGTTATCAAAGAACACAAAAGCAAAGTTACAAAAGCACATCAAACACTGATGAATTTCTCTGGCCTTGCTTCTTCACATAATACACCATGTCCATCATGGACTGATATATGGTTGGTTTTGTTTGTTTGTTTCATTTTCAATAATAAATCGTAAAATATGTTGTTAATGAAGAATGAAAAGTATAATTTTGGACACGTCAAATGTTCAATGTAGAATTTATTTATTTAATAAGGGTAAATAAGGGTGTTTGGAAAGCAATTACATTTTGCCAGAAATGATATAAAAACAAATGTTAATTATATTTCTTTCAATATTATTTATCAAAAATATAATCACTTTCATTTCCAATTACTACAGCCCAAAAGGAAGGTAAATTTTTGATTTAACATTTAAAGAAATGTGTGTTTTTCCGCAAAAATCTTTGAAAGACTGTTTTCAACTTATTTGTTTCTGAATATTCTTCTACTTTAGTGACTAAGACAAATAAAAATCTGTTGGTGCTAAATCTGGTGTGTATCGCATATACGGATGAACATCCCACCATACCAATCTTATTTTTTCTTGGATTTATTTTGCAAAATCTGTCCTTGCATTGTCATGTTGGAGAATAACATTTTTTCTGTTTACCAAAATGCAATACTTTGATGTAATACTTCATTTACCAGACCAAATTTATGACAACAAATGTCTGCAGCGATCTTCTATGTCACAATTGTTCACAATGACACTTTTCATCTTTTTCCACCAGCCACAAAGCAAGGATTTTTGTAGATGAAATCTTGGATTTGGTATTAGCATTGGTTTTTCATTTTGTGATAACCACTCTTTATTTTTTTCTGTTTTTTTGTTTCATTTTCTACTGATATACAAAACCCATCTTTCGTCACCTAGAACAAGGTAACCTAAAAATGAATGGTTGGCATTCCTGGTTAAAAAAAAGACTGCTGCAGGTGGTGGAAGGTTGTTATCAGTTCTCAAGTAAAAGTTCATAAGAAACCTAAATTGCCACATTTTTCCCAATTCACTTGATATGTTCACAGACAGCTGAACATGACACAATTTATGTTAAATCTCTGGTGCTTTTACCTGCATCCAGTTCAATAGTCTCTTTTATAAATTCTTCACTCAGAATGGATTTTCTCCCATACTGAGAATTGTTGGATGTGTCATATTCACCATTTTTAAATCTTTTAGCTGACATGTACAAGACTTCGCTGCATCCATATTCACTGGACAGGGGCACCTCGAGGCAGTGTAATGGTTAGCAAGCTTGTCTTGCTAAAACGATTACGACTGAGTAGTGAATTAGATCCTCACTGGGTGCCCCCTACTTTCTGCCTTGTGCCACATCTAAGCTACGCTTGAAAAATCACTATACACTGGACAAATGCTTTTAAATGCCACAGGAGTAGTCTTTCTTTTATGAAGTCCATTGATGATGATGACAACATCTGCTCCACCAAATGAGAAAAAAGAGAACTGAAGGAATCACTGATTGATGACATTATGTTGATGGCTGCAAAGATGAAACTGAAAAGTACATTGCTATCCACAAGTTGGACATTGAATGCCAACACATGGTGACAGTGACACATGCACAATGTAATCATGACATTGTTGCCAGCGAAATTCCTGGTTTTGACTTCAGCTAGTTTCAGATCTTTCAACGGCCTGATGGCATAGTGTCTTCAAACTGTTGCAACTGAAACTTCCAGTTCTACAGGATTAATAACTGTTTTAGCATCACTTTCAGGTGGTTTTGAAACAGTTTGAAACTTTCCAGATAGCCTAATAGAAGAGATTATAAACTAATTCTAGATGCAGTTTGTACCATTCAACTTTGGTTCTGCCGTGGCTGGTTAACTCATATTTCATATCAGTGAAATATGCAATTAATTTCCAAACACACTCATATATTCTCTTTCATGAAAACCATATTTTTGTATATGATGGAACTTTCTTAACCTGATTCATATTCTAAAATTTGTATTCTGATTTTTGGTTATTGAAATACTGATTTGCTAAACTGTATATGGCTGAGATTTTTTGAGCACCCTCTCTTATATAATGAGAAATAGTTATTGTTCCAAAATCCACTTAAACTATCTTATAGCATTATGTTGAAAGGTTTTCATTTCAGTACCTTACAAGAACAAATCATTTGACCCAGTTTATTCAAAAAGTATCTGCTCTTATCTTGAGTATCATTTCTGATCAAGGCAATTTTTTAACTTTCCTTCCTTTCATAGAGTTTTGTATTACTTGTAGAATATTTCATAATTAATGCAAATAATGTATTTATTTATATTAATCACTTGCTTTTAAGCTCATTGTCACATCAATTGGTGCTTGGTCATTAATCAAACTCAACTACATCACTTTTACAGGTATACGTCGTTAATTGGTTCCAGAGGTCATGACTTAGGTCAAAAAACAACTTTAAGTCAAAATAACCACAATATAAACCGCAAATAAGCACTTCCCATTGCCTATTACAATATTTATGATATGTAGGTACAGTATTGTGAATAAGATAATTAATTTTCATCTTATTTTCCAGCAATATAGCCTTACACTTAGCATTAGCACTTGCACTTGCACTTTTCTTCAGAGCCATGGGCAAAAATGTATTCTAAATCACAATTGAAATGTAATTGAAAGAATATCAATGGCAGAGCACAGATGTAAAGAAGTCTGAATTTAAAATCGGTGTTATAGCAGAAAACAATGCACAAGTGCCACCTGTTAGCAGGAATTTGAAATAAGAACATCTGCTGAACATACTTTATTATGCTATTTTTTATGATTTTATGAGATATATATAGACACACATAATATTATAATATTATTTTTGAATTTATTAAAATTTGATTTTATGTGTTTATTGTTATTTTAGTGTTTTGACATTTCTAATATTTCTAATGGTCAACATAAACTCAAATAAAATGACCTAAAGTGAATTTTATTTTTCCATTTTTTAAGAAAATCTGACATATCTTTGAAAATGATATAACTCGAAACAACTTAAGCCAAAGTATCACTGTATTCCCTTGATCAGCAGGATTCTTGTGTTAAATGATTTTTTAACATAGATTCTGATAATCTAAAAAATGATTAATATAAAAAAAAAATGTGGAAATTTTCCTGATGTGAAAAAAAAATGAAATGAATTTTTTTCATACAAAAATAATGATACCCATGAAATAAATATACAGTTATGATATAATAAAATTTAAATTTTTAAGATTTATATAAAATGTATCATTATTTCATATCATAATTAAAAATCTTTTCATTTCTTTTCCATTTTCAATATTGATAGGATTTTCTTTTCGGCTTTAGTAACAAAGATAGAAACAAAAATATAAAATTTCAATGATTATTATTAGAAATTGATTTATTCTTAAAGAAAGAAATTTTTGTAATATTGCACAAACATAATCTTGCAACAATGTGACATTTTTGTTGTCACAGAAATTGAATCATTATGATAAAGCTTATAAATGAATTAAGTTTTAAAATATAAGTCATTTAAGGAATAAAACTAAAAGTAAATGAATTGTTTATTTGAAACTGAAAGTTATTACACTCTTCCTATTTTTTTTTAGATATAGCAAAGGTGGAAGTTTCTTCACTAAAATCAAGATTAAAAAATAATGTATGATTAAACAAATACAATTTTTCAAAAAATTTTTTTAATTCTTTTTTTTTTCATACATTGTAGCTTGTGACTCTTTGTTGAAAGGATTAGAAATAGTCTTATATTGTACTTATATATTTTTTCTATATATGAAATTATCAAATATCCATTTCTGTTCCGATCTACAAGGTAACCAAAAAAGTTCTGTCCATTTTTAAAGGAAAAAAGAAAATGCTTCACAGTATGTGTAACTTATATTTAGTCTTCGAAATAATTGCCATCGGCATCCAGCACCTTCTGCCAACGTGTCTCCAGCTGTTCAATGCCCTTGCGGTAGAACTCGGGGGGTTTTGACGCAAAGAAGTCCGTGAGGGCTTTGCACAAGTCTGCTTCATTGGTGAAGGATTTCCCACAAAGATGATTATCCAGGGAGTGGAAGAAGTGATAATCAGATGGCGCAAGCTCAGGTGAATAAGGTGGATAGCACAAAGTCTCCCACCCAAGTTGCTGTATGGTATCCCTGACCACTTGCGCGACATGTGGCGTGGCATTGTTATGGAGGAAAAGCACAACTTTGCAATTCACCAGTCCTGGCTCCTTTTGGTGCAATGCTTGTTGCACACGTTTCCATTGATGCGAGTATAGGTCTCCAGTGACCGTTTGGCCCATTGGTAGCAGTTCATAATGAACCACTTGACGACCTGTCCACCAGACACAAAGCATAATCTTTCGTGGGTGCACAGGCGGTCTTGTGGTGTGAGGGACAGCATCCTGAGGAGACAACCAATGTCTGGAATGCTTGGGGGTTTTGTACAGAACCCACTTTTCATCACTGGTAAGCACTCGATTGAATAAGGATGCGGTACGGTGACGAGAAAGCAGCGATACGCAGGCTGCCACTCGTTGTCCCTTGTGGACCTCCAACAGCGTTTGCGGAACCCACTTGCTCAGTTTGTACATCTTACCTAGGCGGAGCAGGTGAAGTCTAACTGTTTCATCAGAAATGTTGAACTGTCTTGCAAGTTCAGCACATGTTAGACTACTGTCCTTTTCAATAGCCGCCTTCAGGACCTGTGGTCGTCCACTGCGAGGCTCATCATGGAGAGACAAATCTCCCAACTTGAATTTTCGAAACCAATGCCTTGCAGTACGTTCATCCACAGCACTATCCCCAAACACTTGACATATGCGGCAACTTGATGCAGCTGCTGATAAGCCTACTTTGAAGTCATAAAGCAAACAGCCCCAAACGAGATCTCTAGACATTTCCATCCTTCTCACAGCTGTCTGGCTTATAACTGATGGCCGGGCACGGTGCGCATGTTTTTTATAACGTCTGATGTTCCTACTTCTGGCTGTCCGAATTTGAAAACAATTGCTACACGCATTTCATATATATTTCAACTTCATTCAATGACTAATCAAAAAACGGACAGATCTTTTTTGGTTACCTTGTATAAACATATCTGTTGGATACTATCTGTCAGTCAATTTATATCCAGCTGTTCACATATATCTCATTCTCTTCATATCTATCTCATTCGATTCATATCTATCTCATTCTCTTCATATCTATCTATCTATCTATCTATCTATCTATCTATCTATCAGTTCTAATTGATGGCTGTTGTTCCCAGCACCAATAATCAATGTTCATGACAAAATAAGTCAGGATTTTAATTTCAAGATAAGCAATTACGACATTTATTCTTGGAAAATGAACATTATAAAATCTCATCTTTTATCAGTTTTTTAATCATTTCAAGCAAGGCAATAAAGCCACTAAGATGCAAAGGGTTACTGAATATGAGAGAATATGAAAAAAAAACATTATTAAAAAGAGAGAACAATAAAAGAACAGGAATTAAGAAGAAAGAAGATAATGATTGACAATGCATTTACATTTTTGAAGATCAAAGTTGACTGAAAAGCAAGAAGCCAGAAGAGTTTCACAAGTGAGAAGTGTCAGAGAAGAAACTATTAGCATAGAACTTACAGTTACATTAGCAAAAGTAAAATGATGAGACCTAGCTTCCAATCTAGTACTGAGTTTAAATTCATGCTGTCTAGGTACCATAGAGGAAAAGTAATGTTTATTTTGAAAATACAAAAATGTGGCACTAGGTTAAAAGGTGGGGATAGGGGAAGGCTGGTCTTTAATCTATCTTAGCTTAAACTTAGCTAAGCCACAATTACTGACGCAAACATACCACTGTACTCCTTACACCAAAACAATAAATTCTTAATTACCATTCTTACTACAGTCACCATAATACCTCAAAATCTCTATGAAGTCCTAACTAGTTCCTATATGTACAATTTGTCTGTGGGGGTGAGGAATAAAAATACCAACTTTTAAAAATGAAACCACAATGAATATTTACAACAATTTCAATTTTATATGCAAGGAACTAAACAAAATAGTGTTAGTAATAACCCCCCTCTACCAATGGCAGAAAAATCAGTTAACTGGACAAAATTACCACAAAGGAAAGTTCATCAGAACAATTACCATGAAAGTATTTATAGAAAAGGGACAGGCAAACAACATTATGGCAGTAGGAAAGTGACTGAAGCTGAGATGCCAGATCAGGACCAATAACATTGTAGATTCTTTGGATTTTATCAAGAATCTCTAAATATATAGCAGGAGCATGAGACCAGATGTGGCAGAAATATTCAATGTATGGACAAATGATAGATTTATGAATATGTAAATGTAAAAGCTATTATATATTTCATGAATAAACATGTATTAATTACTTCAATATCTTGAACTAATTTTATATCAGAAGATGAGATTTTGGTTGAATTTAATGAAAAATGATAAATATTACAACTTAGTTTTCTTTTCAGCTAAATTAATGTTGTATCACTTTATAAAGTG
>OZ038502.1:99389916-99399916 GCA_964036315.1 Acanthosepion esculentum
TATCATATATTACATCAATGGGATCTTCCTCCTCATCCGGTATACTCTCTTCATGCTCTAGAACGTAACATTTTTTAAATTGGTTCTGGTGCCTTTTATGAGTATTCTTCGGCCCTTTAATTATGTAAATCAGGTCACCGATTCTCTTGTCCACTATGCCTCGCTCCCAGAACTCAACGTTGTTTCTGTAGCACTTAAAAAACACTTTCTCTCCGGCGGTGTATCTTTTTCTAGCTGTATTCATAGTATTCTTTACTCTATTTTTTCCTGACAAAAGCTTGTCAAACACTGACTTAATTTTCCTAGTGAACATTAGTTCAGCTGGTGCCATTTTTGATTGTGTTCTCTGGTTTGGCGTGATTCTGTATACTTGTAGGAATTGCTGAAGCGCCTTTTCCGTTGGAACTCCTGAGGCTTTCTTCAGAGCGCGCTTTAACGTATCGACAAATCTTTCTGCGAGTCCATTGGATCTCGGATGATACGGCGGCGTCGTTATGTGGTTAATTTGATATAACTCACAAAATTCCTTAAATTCTTCAGAAGTGAATTGTGTACCATTGTCACTCACAATACACTCTGGCACACCGAACCGTGCAAATAGTTCATGCAAAAAATTTGTTGTGGTATTGGACGTAGGCTTTTTGCAGCGTAGTACTTCCGGCCATTTTGTAAAACTATCTACCACTATTAAGTAGTAATAATCTTCTATTGGACCAGCGAAATCAATGTGTAATCTTGTCCACGGATGATCCGTCTTTGGCCATGGTTTGTGTACTATAGGTGGTGCCTTAGCTGCTAACGCACACCCTTTACATCGATGAACCATGTTTTCGATATCCACATCCATTCCTTTCCAATATACAAAGCTTCGCATTAAGCTTTTTGTTCTATTAATCCCCAGGTGACCCATATGAAAGTCCCGTAGGATTCTTTTCTGCAACTTTTTTGGTACTACTACTCTCTCACCATATAATAAAATTCCGTCACATATTGAATAAATCTCCTGCACTTTTTGGTCATTTGCTACCATTTTGCTTTTTATTTCTAAAATGAAATCATTGCTTTCAGCTTCTTTTTTGATTTCCTTTGATGTAACCGGTAGCTCTCTTACAATGTTGTTTACCATGCTTTTCACCTCATAATCTGCTCTGATATTTGCAATAATTGATTCTTCGAATCTTTCTTCTTGACTCGGTACGAGTCTTGATAAAGTATCCGCATGAATTATATTTTTGGATGATAGGTGCTTTATGTGAAAATCATAATTGAGAAGAATGGTTCCCCATCTTAACAGTCGATTTGCCGTATAAACGGGTAACCCTTTCTTTGAACCAAAAATAGTGATCAGAGGTTTATGATCCGTTTTTAACATAAAATGTCTGCCGTAGATGTATCTATGAAATTTTGTTATGGCAAAAATGATACTCAGCGCCCCTTTTTCTATCTGTGAGTAACTTCGTTCTCCTGGGAGTAATGCTCTCGAAGCATGTGCAATTGGTTTTCTAGAACCATCTGGCATTATATGTTGAATACACGCTCCTACCTCGTATGAACTAGCGTCACTTGTCACTACAATATCAAGTTTTGGATTGTAATGGGTTAAAAAGAAGTCGGATGTAAGCATTTTCTTTATTTCCTCAAAGGCTTTCTGACATTCTACCGTCCATTCCCATGCCTTGTCTTTTTTTAGTAGTTCATTCAACGGAGCTCTTAGATTGTATATTCCTTTAATGAACGCTTGATAATAGTTTGCGGGCCCCAGAAAACTCTGTAGCGTCGCCACATTTGTGGGCGTCGGCATGTCTCTAATCGCAATGGACCTTTCCGGATCTGGAAATCTGCCATTTTTGTTGATTATTTGACCTAAATACTTAATTTCCTCCAAACCAAATTCGCACTTTGATTCTTTGACTTTAAATCCAAAGTCCTGAATCTTTTTAAATACTTGATTGAGGTGCTCTCGATGTTCGTCGACGTTTGCACTCCTTACTATGATGTCATCTAAGTAGGCACACGCAAAGTCTAAATCATTCAACATGACGTCCATAGCTTGTTGAAAAATGGCTGGTGCCACTTTAATACCAAAAGGAAGCCTGTTGTACTTGAATAAACCTCTATGCGCGTTTATCCCTAGTAACTTCGAACATTCCTCTTCGACGGGAATTTGGAGATAGGCATCTGATAAGTCGATTTTTGAAAATATCACTCCGCCATTTAGCTTGTTAAAAATCTCCCCCGGATTCGGTAACGGGTAATGGTAGTCCTTAATTACCGAGTTCAACCCTGTCGAAAAATCAACGCAGACTCTGATTTGGTTTGATTTCTTTTTTATGCACACAATCGGCGCAGCTCATGAATTAGATTCTACTTTCGAAATAATTCCCATTTTTTCCAACCTATCAAGTTCTTCATTAACTTTCTCTACACTTGCGAAAGGCACGTTACGTTTCTTTTTAAAAATTGGCGTAGTATTTTCCTTTAATTCAAATTTAGCTTCAAACTTGTTACATCTTCCAAGACCCGGTGTGAAGGTTTCCGGAAACTTTTTCTTTAATTCATCTTTAATGCCCTGTCTTGTTTGCGTATTACTTTCTACTTTTCTGCAGAATGAGTTTAACGGTTTATCCTACAATTCGAATGTTTCAATAAAATCAGTACCCATCAAGTTTTCTCCATTTTTCAGAATGAAAACTTTTATTTTTTTAACGATCCCGTTCAATTTCATGGGAAGTACAACCTCGCCTTCGAAGTTAATTTCCTTTCCAGTTACCGTTCGAGCGAGTTTCGTTGACTTCATTATTGTAGGCCTTTTTAAAATTTTCCATGTTTTATAGTTCATTGTTGTTAAATCTGACCCCGAATCGAGTTGAAATTTGATATTCTTTTAAATATTTCAGTCGTCACATATTTCCTCAAATCTCTATCTGATTTGATATTCGAATTTGTTTGTCTAATTCGGCTATTGAATTTTTTCGTTTTACAACACGATCCTTTGTGACCATTCTTGTGGCACACGAAACATTTCTTATTTCTATATGGGCAATTTACCTCCCAGTGTCTTTCGTTACAACGTCTGCAATTATATGGTGGGACCTTTTTTCCATCCTCGTTCTTTTTATTTAATTTTTCTTGTCTATTTTTAAAATACGCCGAATTTTTACTCCAATTTTTTGCTGATGGGTAATTTGACTGTTTTTTTATTTTTTTAATATAAGCAATGCCAGCTTCTTCGATTTTTTGAGACTTTCTTTAAACTTACGGCCCGTTGACACTCCTCTGCTAACTTTTGCAGGGTAAGGTTTTGTTCAGATTCGAGTTTAGACAAAACTCTACGTCTTATTTCAGCACTCTTACTGGATACCAGTCCTTGAACAAAAATTAAACACTTGAATTCTTCAACCGTAATCTCTGCCAATCTGAAATTGTCACAATGTCTATTCACTATAGATGCATATGTTAAATAATCCTGATCGTCGGATTTAGAGACATTCATGCATAACCATCGCTTATGCCAAAGCGACATATTTGCTCCAAACAGCTCTTTTAGCAATTTCACTGTTTCCGAGAATTCCAATTCAGTTGTTTTTCTCGGTAGAATAAAATCTACAAATTTGCTATGTTCTGCTGTACCTAACTTTCTTAGTAATAGACTGACTTTTCTTGAATTCGACCAGTTTTCACAGTCTGTGTAGAAAATATCTTCATATCGTTTAAAGTACGCTTCAAACGTTTTTTCTTCGTCTGGCACATAGTTGAAAGTTTCCAGCGAATTAAATATGGTGTTATTAGAATATGAAGAATTTCCTTCATTTGCCTGAAAGTTGTTTAATTTCTCCAGCGTTAACTCATGAATTTCTAAAAGTCTTTCCTCTTGCTGTTCTTGATATTTTTGCTGTCTTTCATCTTGCTTTTCTTGATATTTTTGCTGTCTTTCATCTTGCTTTTCTTGATATTTTTGCTGTCTTTCATCTTGCTTTTCTTGATATTTTTGCTGTGCTATCTGTTGTTCCCTTATTAATAAGGCAAACTGTTCATGCTGGGATTTGAATAATTCAGATATGACTTTGGATAGTTCATCCATCTTTAGCTGATAGTGTTCATGCAACAAAGAATATATTTTTAATTTGTGTATCCACGGATATCATATAAGCTGACCAGAAAATCGAAACAACGTACGACTTTTTAATTTTATGTCTTGCTTTTACATTCACGTCCGTGATAATCAACTTTGGTATTTTTTTTTTTTTTTTTTTTTTTGTGAACAGAGACCGTCGGACATTTTTTCTTCGTTTTCGACTTCTGTTCGCGTATTTCAATGACAACTTCTGATTTTATTATCAGAGGTAATTCGTCACTATATTGTTGAACAAACAAAAAAAATAATTTTTCAAAGTTCGTTACCTTTCAAAGTCGACACGGTGTATTTGTGCACCTTTTAATTCCATGCATGTTTTGTAGTCGGCCAGTTTTTTTTCTTTTTAGCGGGTGTCTCGTTGTAGATAATTTTTTCAATTTAAAATCACCGTTATTCGTTTACGACACCTTTCAAATTTTTCTGAGTGAACGTTCCTTTATGCTTAGTCGTCCTTTAACGAGTTCTACATATCCAGAAGTTCAGAATCCTTCGTCATTACGTTAACTGTTGGACTTTTAATTAATATTTTTTTTTTCAGCCTGGGTTCTTCAATGACTTGTCCCAATTGTTGAAAACTCTCAATTATTAATTCTTTTTTTTTTTCGTATGGTTCTTTCTACTTCGTCGCCATTGTTGAAACTTGACTAATGCATGGAATAATAATGCAACACAAAATGTACTTAGAACAAAATGTATTGAAACAAGAAAGTGTACACAATATTTACATATAGTCTTTTGTATATTCCTGGGAAGACCGTTCCTGGAGAATGTGTTGACTAAGTCGCAGTCGGGCAGAGTCTCTAGTTGAATCTCTTGATTCGCCTCCCATGTCTTCCCGGTAACAACCATATTTATATAGTCGGTACTCCACTATGCAAATTAGGTGGATCCTACCACAACATATATATATATATATATGTATATATATATATATATATATATATATATATATATATATATAATCCCTTTTTTTTAAAAAACAGTTAAAAAATATCACTATAGTTTGATATCCAAAGTTAAGGTATCTGGTAGGTTAATGTTTATCCAAACACTCTAGAACAGGGGTTGGCAACCTTTTGCTAATTATATACCAACTCAATGTTTTAAAATCATTCAGTGTGCCAAAAGCATACATATTTTCATACAAGTCAAGATCAATATACAAGTTCTACAATATATTTTATATAGTAATATATAGTATATGTTTAAATTGAAACAGCTAAATATCTTCTTTGCATTGTTTCAGACTACGTGATGTCATTTGCGGCTACATACCATTGGAAATTGCTTGGCATGCCATGTGTGGCACGGTTGCCATAGATTGCCGACCACTGCTCTAGACTACCAGTACTTGCACTGAGTCTAACTCCATATTACTGCAATTTTGAATGTAAATGGTAATGGGTAAGTTTTCTCTGCTGTTAAATATGGGGTATATAAAAATAATTTTTTTTTCTAAAGAATTAAGGCATTTATTTGTAATTCTACATTTTTATTACTTCAAGCATTATTATGGTGGATACTTACATTTTAAATAAACCATTTTTATCTATTAAACAGAGTGTACTACATCTACAGGCCTGTGTTTTGTTCTTGAGAAATCTTAGTAAAGAAAACGTGTCCTCTGGCAGAAAATGACAGATGCTGGATCGATCCCTGCAGGAAGACATATTTTCTTTACTAAGATTTATAGAATGCCCAGATAGATAAACATAATATACACTGTTTAATAAATAAAAATGTGGTGTCTATTTCAAATAAGGAGTGTCCACTATAATAATATTTGAAGTAATAAATGTGTGTGTGTGTGTGTGTGTGTGTGTGTAATACCTAAAACAAAAAAAAAATTGAAAATATCTTGTGTATTTTAAGATCCTCCTTAATAGCAAAAATATTGTCATGGAAACAATTACTGTTTTTTATTTCAATTTCTCAGTTTTAATAATTGTTTATTCTTTATAAAAATGTTCAATCTAAAATTCTTAAAAACTACAATTATAGAAATAAAATGATAGAAATAAAAATTATAGAAATATAAACTAAAAAAAATCAGAATTTAAAGAAGACAAATATAATTTCCATATAAAATCAGCTTCAATATCAATATTAAGATATTTCTTTCTTAAAGCTTACCAAAGTATATATGAAAAGATTTTTTAAGACCAAATGATTTACATATCAGCTTACAAATATCCATCATTTTTCCATAAACTAGAAACATGAACCTTTTAGAAATTGCAGAACAACTTCATGAAATTTATGTGTAGACTTACTAAAACATTAGAATATTTTAAGAAGTAGAAAGCTGCAAAATTAATTTTAAAAATACCAACTAAATCTGATACTGAACAGTTCAAAATGAATTTGAAAAATGTCTTATGTTAAACAGCTTCCTGGGTTTAAATTTTCTTGAAACTTTATGAAGAAACATTTTCTATGTTTAGAGTTACAGGCTAAAAGAACTGATATTATAATTTTTGTATTTGAATAGTAAAACCTGCTACCTTATTTTGATCTTGATTTTTGAAAATGCTGAACCTAGGGACATTTTCTGCAAGAATTTTGGTTTTATTATAATTCTAACTGCTGACTATAAAGCTTTAAGTGTAATGTTAAAAGTGGATCTAATAAAATTTATATACAGTGTAACCCGGATATAAGAGTTGTCGGGACCGGAGAAGAAGTCTCTTATATCCGGGTTTGGTCTATTTTGTTTAGGTAAGTATGGCTCTAATTTGGGACCAGAGAAAATCGCTCTTATATCTGGGTTTCTCTTATATCCGGGTATCTTATATCCGGTTACACTGTATTATGTTTATTTGTATCTGCATTATACTTATAGTGTATAATACTTTTAATATTCTTATACCCATAGAAATTACTGACTTTACTCTCATAAACTACCTTACTAACCAAGGATCTGTTACTGAGTGTATTAGGATGAAAGTTATATCATTCATGTAATGTTAGATTCTCAATAAGGTTGGAAAAATTTGTATTTTGTTACAGCCAGTAAACTACAAAATAAATTAAACAAATAAAATAGGAATATCTTTTATAAAGAATACCATCTGTATTAAAATTCTTGAAACTTAATGATGATGTTGTTTATTTATTAAATTTAAATGATGCAATTTTTTGCTCCTTCATTTATTTATGTCTATTTTACTCCTTAATTACAAAGATGCATTATCAAATTTTCACAGCTCATATAATTTCAAATGAAAAATTCTGTTGACCTATGTCATCCTAAATAAAACTCAGTAGCTTATTAATAAGAAAAACTTAACAAAAATGCATAGATGGAAAAAATTATCCTTATAGAAAGCTAAAAAGACTGAATAATAGCACCTGTCTTAAATGCAACCATCCCCCAGAAATGTATTGGTTGGGTCCTCATTGCACACAAACTCTCCATTTGTTTAGTGCCTTAAAAGTACACAGACAGTCACACCCTGGATTTTGGAGAGAGGTAAGTGACGCCAACACCAGTAAATTCTGGCGCCATAGATTGTTGGGGGTCGTTGGAGGGTTGTTGTTATCTGGGACTGATCTCAGTAATTTTGGTAGAGAAATGGTTTCATGTTGAAGCTCCTTACTACAAGAAAAAATGGTAAGAAAAAAAGGCTGTGTGTAGTTAATTCTGTGTTGGATCAGCAAAAAAATTAATTTCTAGAAGAGATAAAAAGAAGGTAAAAGAAGAGAAAAATTTAATAAAGGCAGGCAGCGGTTAGCAAGAAAAGATGAAAGCATGGAGATGAAGAAGTAGAGGTAGGATGGAGAAAAATGAATTGAATATGAGAATAAGAAAGAGGAACAAGATAGTGTAGAGAAGGAAGGAAAAGAAGAAAAAAAGAAGTAAGAAGTGTTTGTGACAGAGAAAAAGAGAAAGGATGAGAACAAAAAACTTCCGAAAAAGAAAGGATAAAAAGTGAAGAAAATTAGGAAAGAAGTAGAGATTGTGAAAGAAATGAAAAGAAAGAAAGAGAATTGATGAAGAAAAGAAAAGAATAAAAACTTCTAAAAAGGAAAGGATAAAAAGTGAAGAAAATTAGGAAAGAGGTAAGTAGATATTGTGAAAGAAATGAAAAGAAAGAGAATTGATGGAGAAAGAGAAATAAAAGGAACAAAAAATCTAAAATGAAAATAAAAGAAAATGAAGGAGAAAGAAAAATAAAAATAAAAAAATATGATTAATAAGAATGTAAAAAATAATAAACGCCTTTTTAAAATAAAATGAAAGAAAGAAAAGAAAAAGAATGAAAAACTGGAAAAAAATGAAAAACAGTAAGATGTAAACATGAAAGAAAAAAGTATTAGGTTGGTGCAAAAATAATGTAGTTTTCTCACATGAAGTTGAACGTCAAAAAACGACATTATTTTTGCACCAACCTAATAAAAGGAAACATAAATGAAAGAAGAAATGAAGGAAAATGTAAAAGAAAAAACAAGTAAAAGAAAGAAGGAATGAAAGAAGAAATGAAGGAAGGATATGATAAAAAGGAGAGGACAAATTAAATTAATATAAAAAGAAAACTACAATAATAAAAATAGAAAGTAAAGAAAGAGAAAATCTTGAAAGAAAAACGGAACGACACTTGTAGGCAAGAAGGAAAATGAAGGAAGTTAAAGCATTCAGAGAAAGAAAAGATTGCTAGAGTGAAAAGTTATGAAAATTAATAGAAAGAATAAAATAAAGAAAAATGAAGAACAGTAAGAAAAAGAGACAATTTAAATGAAAGAAAAAATAAGGAAAACTAAAAGAAAAAAAAGTCCTCCATCCACACCCAGGCTTCTTTTCATTTTAATCACCAAGCCAGTCTTCCACTCTTTTCCTTATATGGTTTATAATATCAATAATAATAAAAGTAATTATTTTGTACTTCCATATAGCTTCCCATTGTGACCAAAAAATATTTTAATATAAGTTATCACTTTTGAAACAATTTGTCATTCTAATGTATTATTTAATAATTTCCGTCTTTTAATTTAATCAAAATATGTGTATACTTATACCTTATTGTAAAGGCATGTAAAAAGTATATTTAATTATTTCAGTGTTTTGTACTTAAATAATAAATCTGTTTCCAACAAATTCATTAGTAATTAGAATTCGTCAATTACTAGAGTTAAAAAATTACTTTTATTTTTTTTAGGCTTATTTTTATTACTCCACAGATAATGTGAATAATTTGAATATTTTACAGTTGATTCTTTTCAATATTTTACAGATTAATATTTTTTAGACTTATTGTTATTTAAGGAAGAAATGATTTAAATAAAATGAGAATTTTTTGAATTTTAAGGAAATATGCTATTTTTATTTTACTGTATTATTTTTATTTAAATAACTTTCTTCTGTCTAGTTGAGATCATATTTTTAATATTCTTTTGAGTGTTAATTTTTTTCTGCTGAAAGAAAGAAAAACACACATATATATATATATATATATATATATATATATATATATATATATATAAGAGAGAGGGAGAGACTGATTTTTTAATAAAAGTAAAAGTTTTAAAAGTCACATGAAAAGTTGAAAATCTGCTATTTTCCATCCTTAATATAAAACATGAACACATGATCTAATATAATGAATTAAAATAATACCTCCCTTATAGAGATTGTAACAGAATTGTGTTATCAATTGTAACAGCATTAGATAGAATATTTCAACAATTTCAAAAGAAGTATATTCAAGACAGACATGGATTTTATATATATTTATATTTTTATAATCATTACACACACATCAGGCAATAAAGCCACTAAGATGTAAGGGGTTACTGAGTGTGAGAGAATATAAGAGAAAAAAACTTTATTAAGGAGATAGAAAATTAAAAAATAAGAATTAAGAAGAC
>OZ038503.1:5000-192500 GCA_964036315.1 Acanthosepion esculentum
TCTGTATGTCTGTTGTGATGGACAATCTCCCATTTACCAAACCAAGGCCCTGTTACACTTGTGTCAAATTCATCTATAGATGCCTGAAATTGAGAAAAATATAAATAAATATAATGATAAATTTTGGGATTTTTTTCTCATTATTTTGTGAAATTCTAATGTAAACCATTAACATTATTCTTGAAAATGTTTGAACTGATATTCTTATCTTTGTTGGTTTTATATTTTTAATTGATGCATTTCTCTTGTCTGCTTTGGATGAAGAATTCATCCAAGAGTTGATCTATAGTTTCAGAATTGGGGATCAGAGATTCCCATAGAAATCACAAATCTCTATTTTCCTTTCATATATATAAAATAAAAAAAAAAAACAATCATTACCTGAGATTTTCACAAGATTGAAAGTTGACTGACAAAAATAGTTTTCTTATTTTTATTATTCATAAAGAATCAAAAAATCAAAGCAATGACATGAAATTTGTTCTAAAATACAATTAATCAATTTGGCAGGGTTAGGGTTATTATAGAGTGAATTTGGTTGCCTGTTCAAAGTAACGTAAATCCTCAACATATTTAATTACTTCTTCAATGTATTACAGAGCAATGAACATAAATGAGAAATAACACAAAACAATATTATATAACAACAAACAAATTTTCATTTATTTAGCAGAAGAAAATACGATTTATGCTGGAGTGAATTCAGATTTGGAAATGAAATCTGTTTATATCTAGGTGTTTGCTTAAATCTTTGTATAAACTCTTTTTGAAAAAATCACCTAAACCTTTAAACATTTCCGTCTCCAACACCCGTGGCATTAGAACCAACTTCTACAGTGTGGAATCTTTCCTCATTGCAAAGTGCCTGGATATACTGGCCCTGTGTGAGCCCAATCTTGACTCCTCTATCGCTTCCTCTGATCTCTCAATCCCTGGAAACCTTCCTCTCCTCAGAAAAGACTCTCTAACCCACATGCATGGCCTTGGTGTCTACGTCAAGGACCATCTCCCTCTGGCTAGAGAGTGCTCTCTCGAATCGCCGGACCATTCATACTTGTGTCTCCGGCTATCTCTTCTTGGTGCTGTAAGCTATCTTTTCTTCCTCTATCGCTCTCCATCCTCTCAGGACTGTGGAATACTCAATGTCATTTCTAACAGCATAGACAAGGCCCTCTCTCTCCATCCGTCCGCTCACATATTTGTGTTTGGCAATTTTAACGCCCATCACAACAACTGGCTTAAAAATGCTACTACCGACCTCGCAGGCATTCGTACTCTCAACTTTTCAGTCTCTCAATCACTCACACAGATAATTGATTTCCCCACGCGTTTTGCTTACAACCTGGACTGTAAGGCCTCTCTCCTCGACCTGTGTTTTACCTCCATCCTGAGTCTTGTAGTGCCACGCAGCTCTGTCCTATCGGTAACTCCGATCATGCTGTAGTGTCTGTCAGTCTCCCCTGCAAGGAGCCTCCTACCACCAGAACCTCATTCTGCTACCAACGAGCTGACTGGGACTCGTTTCGTGATTTCCTCCGCGATGTCCCCTGGGAAGCTCCCCATTCAAGAATGTGCTTCAAAGGTCTCTTCCTGGGTTAAAGCTGGAATTGACACTTTCATCCCCTCAAGGAAATTTAAGGTCAAACTGCGGTCCTTCCCTTGGTTCTCAGCTGCTTGCTCAGCCGCCATTGCCCATAGGAACCACTTCTTCCACCTATTTCGTAGCGATATGTCTGACTGCAATAGACGCCTATTTGCCTCTGCCCGTAACGAGTGTAAGCGTGTCTTCAACGATGCTAAGTCACTATTTGCTGCTCGGATGAAGGAACGTATTGCATCTCGCAAATTTGGCGCCAAGGATTATTGGCGGCTCTGCAAGAGCGTTCTGAACAATAGCAAACCCTCCATTCCTCCACTGTTCAATCATTTGCCTCGCTCTGTCTATTTTACAAATACTTTCACTTGCTCCGATGAGCTGCTTTCGCTGGTTCTCAGGCTCATGAATTTAAATGTCCTACGAGGCTGGCATCCCGTTTCCACCCCTTCACCATTGAAATTGTTATATGTAGACGTCTCTTCTACTCCAATAGCTTCATGTCTCGCACATCTTGCCTGTGGAACTCCCTTCCTTATTCCTGTTTCCCTGACAAATATAATCTCCAACTATTTAAGTGTAATGTCAATCGACATCTCCAGTTGCCTTGATCTATCCACTTCCCTTCTCCACATCCTTTCACCTTTCATTCCTATCTGCTCTCGCTCCAAATCTTCTGTAACCCCCTTGCCTTGATCGATCCACTATCTTTCTCCACATCCTCTCCTTTACCACTCCTATCTGCTCTTCCTCCAAACCTTCTGTAACCCCGTGCATGCTAGTGGCTTCCAGCCTTGCTTGGGGTGATAAGCTTAAAAAAAAAATTTAAAAAAAAGATCACTCCCTGGTCGGCGGCTGATGAAGACAGGGTATGTTAAAAATAGGTGTTTGTTTAAATCTTTGTATAAACTCTTTTTGAGATGTTTGGAATGTACTTTGTGAGTTTAAGTGAAAGATTGTATGTTGAAGTTGTTGTGATGAAAACTTCACAAATTCAGTGAAAGTATTAATCTGTTTACGTGGAATTTAAACAGTTTTGTGCAATGTAATTTGGAATAAATTTAGTTGTGAGAAAAGTTGAATTGTTTGAGCAAATTCAGATGAGAAATAATGTTGTGTGATTGAGAACTTGAAGTGATAAGCAATTCTTCGCTCTGTAATAATCAAAGTTGAATATGAAGATGAGTGAGTGATGACTGAAGGTTTGGATTATGTTAAAAGATAACTTTAAGAACTTCAGATGTTAAAGTGATGTAGATTTGTTTAGCAATTAGTTTGTGGTCACGATGCTCACTAGCGAGATGAGTTTGTGTTCTGAATTTATTTACTTGGTTGAACATGTGATAGGCTTCAGAAAATTAGCGCCAAAATATTTAACTCAATCACGAGATGAAAAATAGATGTGCGTCGGTGGATGGCAACGCCCACTTGATTGCTTATGAACCAATCAGCAAGCGAATTCTTTGAAAATATGTGGAGCTGGTTTTGTACAAGAATATTGATGTGATCCACTTTTAGATGACTTTTGCAAAGAGTTTAACAAAATCTCGTAGTGATCCACTTTTAGATGGTGTTTGCACAGAAGTGTAGAATTACGATTATACATGTCGAAAGGAATTGTGATGGTTGCCGATTTACAGGTGCTGCTAGGTTTCTTTTAGACAACAGTTCAGTTTTAAAAACTAAGATTCAAAAATGGGATAAATCTCGTATTTTCACAAAACGTTCAAAATCAAGGTTAATAGCAGTAATTTTTTTTACAAACTTTCATAAACAACTATAGAAAGATAATCGTATATCTTTCTAAATTTGCAAAAACTTCTTGCATAAACTTTCTTTATCTTTCTTTATGCATCTTCCCAATCTTTTTCTTCTCTTTCTTCTTTTTCTCTTTCTTCTCTTTCTTCTGTTATTATTCTTTCTTCTGTTTCTTTTTCTCTTCTGTTTCTCTTTCTTCTTTCTCCTGTTTCTCTTTCTCTTTCTTCTCTTTCTTCTCTTTCAGCAATGGCGGCGGTGGCGGCTTTGAGTTTTTCTTTGTTCAGTCCCCAGAGACAGCTTACAATCATTCGCCTGTAAAAGCTGAAAGTCTTCTACTTTCTTTTACTTCTTTTTCCCCTCTAAGGTCAGCTCCCATCTGACTGACAAACCAAACTTCTTAAATACACACAAATTAAAAAATATATATTTTAATATTCATTTCTTTATAAATTGATAAATGAGAAGCATTATTACATTGTAATTGGTTCACATTTTAAGAATGTTGCAATTTTTCGTAAATAAGCAATCTAATAAATAAATAGTGTTCTTGTAAATTCTCAAAGAACAATGAAAGTATATAAATTCAATTTCATATGTTTGGGTTTTATTACAATTCTAATCATTGCTTTAAAAAAAACATTGCCAAGTGAGGTAAAAGGTAGGTAAATTAGTTTATGTTTTAAAACTTATTGCATTGTAGATGGTTTATTATGATAATTTTGTAATTTTTAAAAAAAGACTTCTTTTCACATTTATTTGTTTAAAATGGTAAAAAATAAATCTTTATAAAAGGTAAATAATTTTTATGGTTTTTTTATACTCTTATAAATAAACATTCAGTCAGTTATGTGCCATAAGTGATACAAGTTTAGGTAATCATGTATCGAAAGATACATGACTGACGAGGCAGATTTCTTTTCCCACGGTGAGTTGCCATTTCTTTCTGCGGTAGACCATTTCCTATCCAAGGCTATAGAACCTGGTCTTGTCCTGCTATTTACCCATAGCCCGGGAGAGAAGAAAGGGATTCATACCTTCCCCAAAGGCATTATTTAGCTGCTATCACGGAAGTGAATGTAATGGATTCGACTCGAGTTCGAACTCGGCTCTCCGATTCCTCAATCCGAACCGCTATCCATTACTCCCTTGACTTAATTAAAATAATAGAAGTGTCAATGAAAAAAACCGTCTTTTGCAGGCACGAAGGTCCATGTTTGCCCATATTTTTTGCAAGCCATTTAAAAAAATCATATGAATCCACTGTTGGTGTGTAGTAAGAAAACATTTGCAAAATCAAAATTGCTTTTCGTTGAACTTCCAACTGTTAATTTATTGAAGATTAAATTTAAAATATTAGTAACTGATTTACATTACAATATTTATTTCCTTTGAGAAAAGAATTTAAAATTCAAATCCATATCGGCGTCCTTTATGAGACGCCAAGTCATAACGAACAAAAAGCGGAAAAGTAATGGAAGCCGGATTTTTTTTTAATAATGGGTATTATTTTTTAGTTTGAGTTTAACTTAAGGTAGCTAAGTCAGTGTTTTGAATTTAAAGTTTAAATTCAAAGAAATTTGGATTAACATTTACCTTATTTAATTGAAGTAAGTATAAGATTTATTTATTTTAAGTTGCTATATATTTTGTTGTGTAGATTGTAAAAACAAATCTTTGGGCATCTGTGAATTCATTCACTACACAAAAAAGAAAATACTCGGTCTTCTTCTATTAAAGTTTATTAAATATTTTCCTCTTTAAGTTTGTTTAACATTTTTTTTTTCTAAATTTTATTAAGATTCTGAAAAAAAAAAAAATGCTTCGCTTCTTTCATGAGATTTTTATTTTCCAAAGACTTTTTCTTTCTTTTTTTGCACGCCTCTTTTTATTCCGAAATTTAAAATAATTTGCAATTATTTGTCATTGGCCACAAAATATTAATATTTTTGTTTGATATTCATAAGAATTATTCGTTAATAAAATTTAATTTTTTTTTATGAGTATTTTGTTTTTTTTTTTTAAACATTTGAAAACTATTTTTTTAGTTTAACTACAATTATTAACGTAAAAATAAAATTAAAAACATTTAAGAAGAAGAATGTTTTTAAATATAAATTTAATGATAATTAAAATTAAATTCTAAATATTTATTTCTCTTCATAATGTTGTTGAGTGTGAATGAAAATAATTCAAGTCATTTTTCCAGAATCGTCTTCTTGTAAGTAAATTTTTGAAAAAGTATAGTAAAAAAAAAAGTTACCTTAGTGACATTGATTCAACATTTTTCTGTTCAAAGTTTAAGTTTATTATTCAATATTTTCTTGTTAAAAGTTTATTCAATGTTCTTGAAAAAAAAAGCAAACAGTTGTTTTGTTATTCTTTAAAGACGATTTCACTTTTTACGCCGTTTAGTTTGTTTCTAAAAAAGTTATGATTTTTTACTTTTATTACCACATTTTCTTCTTATTGACTATTGAGTGAACAGAATTGTAATGATTTAATTATTAAAATTGAGAATAAAATGACATTAATAAATTAAATAATAAAGTTAATGTCTAGTTTCTAATATTTTCTTCACTGTTTTTTTTTTTTAAGAACATCGACATACATTTTATTTTTATTTTATTATGTCATTAAATAAAAACATTTTTAAATCATAAATGGCCTTTTCATTAATTTTAAGATGACAGTTTGGTTCTATCTTAATCTTTAATGGAAAATTTCTAAAATTATTAAACATTAATATTTGTTTATTTTGTCTTTTTTAAAGAAATAATAAAACAATTGTATTAAATGTTTATTGTTTAATAATTTTAGAAATTTTCCATTAAAGATTATGAATAAGATAGAACCAAAGTGTCATCAAAATTAATGAAAAAGCCATTTATGATTTAAGAATGTTTTTAATAAAATAAAAATAAAAATGTATGTCGATATTAAAAAAAACAGTGAACAAAATATTAGTGACTTCTGCATGCTATTGTTGGTATAACAACAGAACTAAATTGATTTGAATCTTTCCCCCTACTACTTATCAGTAAATAATTTTTTTTTAATTTAACAACGAAATCACTTGGCCGCAACAAATACAGAATGTTAAAAAGATATCAAAAGTTATTCTGATAGAAAAACAGAAAAAGAAAACAAATTTTATAAAAGTGTCCATAAAAAATGTATAACCAAAGTTTTTTTTTTAATTAAAATGTCTTAGTTTTATTTTTTTTTATTTTACTAGGGCAGACTTTCGATAATTGGGGTCCTGTTTGACCAAAAAGAAAATATTTTAAGGAAAACATTCTTGAAGGATTTGGCCATAACAAATAGAAACAAGCGATAGGGGAAAAAGAAAGAAGAATTTCCTATAATGAGTTGTATAAAAAAAAAAAAAAAAAAAAAACATTTTAAAAATTATTTAATTTCTGAATAAGTTCTGAAAGTTTCATTAAAATCAGATAATTAATTAGCAAATTTTGCAAGAATTTCTAAATCAATGTGTTTTTAAAAAAAAGCTAAAGAAAGAATTACGCATACAAATTTAACATCCGGCGTTGACGTTAGAAGAAAAAGATTTTTAACCAAAATTTACAGTTGTAAAAAAAATATTTTTTACATTAAAACCTTTGGTGTTTAAAAACTGTAGAAAAAATAAAAAATTTAAGAAGAAATAAAAGTTGAGAAAAAAAAACAACTTTTTTCTCGAGAGATAGTGTCTCTTGTGCGTCAGTGTAAAGGATGATGTCAAAGACCAAAATTTAAATGAAAAATTAAACTGTCAAATTTAAATTTTATCCGTATACTATTTTAAAGTAATTATTTAAATTACAATTTAATACACTAATAACACACAGGACCAAACTCCCGATTTCTTTCTCGGCTTCTTCAAAGGAAATCAACAACAAACCCACTCAATGAAGCAGACGATAAACAATGTCAGCAAGCAGACAACGCAAACATCTTTCAACTTTTTCTTTACAACAAACAATTAAAGCATTTTTTTTTTTTTTTTTTTTTTTTTTACAATCAATTCAAATCTTTCGTGTTTCTTCTTTCTTCAAATATTTTCTTTTCTTTCTTTGAAACTCTTTTTCACTTCCTCTGGAGCTGAAAGGATAAATTGAAAAACACAATCCTAACCTAGTCTAGGATCTTAAAATCTTAGTCCATGAAGAATATCTTTCAAAATATTTTAAAACTTTAGCTTTGAAATTCTTTTTAATCTTATTTTAACGAGAATAGGGGCAGAATTCCCCGCATCGATTGACTCTGTCAAACAAATAGAAACGTTGATTCTCTGAATCAACAAACAAATAAATCAAATCAAATAATTCCCCTTCTAGGGAATAAAATTACTTCTTTTAGCTTCGGAATTCTACCGAAGCTCACGAAATCTTTTCTTCAAAGATTCTCAAATATAAACAAATCTTAGCTACGGATTTCTACCGAAGCTAGTTAAATTCTTCTCTTCTGAAATTCCACATATTCAAACAAAACTTAGCTACGGATTTCTACCGAAGCCAATTAAATTTTCCGACAAAGCCCTTCGATGCGAAAACTCACACTCCCCTGTTCCCATCCATAAATAAAATCAGTAATATAGCTAAAGCTAAATAGATATTAATCTTTAAAGGCAAATAATTCGATACTGTAATTCGAATTATTTAAGGTAACATTAATTATATACGTGGCAAACTAGAGTAGTTCACCACGGAGCCAGAATAAACACGTCCTTATCGTCCGACGACAAAATCTTCTGATACAAAGTACTCGCTTTCAGCTGCCAAATTCCATGACAAAGGGCCATAAATTTGCCGACCGCCCCAAGACACTAAAACAACATATATCTAATACCGAAGTCGTTGCAAGATCTCTCACCTCATGTTAAATCTGTCAACAAAAAATTTCCAAAACTGAACTGTAATGCAAAAATTAACTTACTTTTTCTTTCTTTTTCAATATTCTATGTACTTTGTCTTCTTTTCTCTCTACTGTTCTTTGAGACGAGTTGAATTTTTTTAACCGATCCATTTGAAATTTCGGCTGTTGACCGAGTCATCTGCCCAATTTTGCCAGACAATTGGCACCAATTCAGGTGTGACAACGGGGTCTATTCACATTTTCGAATGGGCCTCATTTTTTTTTTATCACCCTCTAATGATCAGTCTTTTTTTAATATGGACTTTAGTTGAATAAAGAAAAATTGAGTTAAAGATGTTATTTTAAAAATCTGGGAATAAAGTTTTAAAAAAATTGAAGAAAAAATATTTTCAACCATTTTTCAGTTAAATTAAAACAAATTTAACAATTTACATGACTGGTCACCATATTTGGTGTTCTCAGAGGGAAAATAAGTTTACATTTCTCAGGATAACTAAAATCGCCTTGAAAACACCTTATTCATTTCAGTTTTTTAACAACTTACAAGACAGACATTGTGATATCAATATTTACTGTCTCTTCAATCGATAAGTGAATGAAGCACAATGATTTTTGGTGAGAATGAAGTGACTGGTTAGTTTTCTAAATACTAAAATATAAGATTGGAAACAGAAATAACTATTGGCATTGCAGATTACGACTTAAAAAATAAAGTTTCTCTCGAATACGAGAGAAATTTGAATTTTTATTGGTAATTTAGATGACATTTACAGTACACTACGACGCAAAAATATGAATTCAGAAAAATTCGGTAGCTAGTACAGTGTAACCCGGATATAAGAGCGATTTTCTCTGGTCCCAAATTAGAGCCATACTTACCTAAACAAAATAGACCAAACCCGGATATAAGAGAAACCCGGGTATAAGAGACTTCTCCGGTCCCGACAACTCTTATATCCGGGTTACACTGTAAAAGTCAATTGGGCCATTCTGGAGTGGGGATTTGGGGGCTAATAACTTAAAATCATAATACTGACTACAGGGCCATACTTTCTGGAGTGGGGTAGCCAACCCCACCCCATACGCTTGGCTTAAGTTATTAATTACAGTGTAAATTTTAAATAAAAAATAATGGGTTCCAGTCCAGATTGTGAGAATTTCTTCTCCCACAGATTAACCCTTGGCAAGGACAAGAAAGTCAAACAAATCAACAAGGCTTACCTCAAAACAAATTTTATTGTAACCTTGCAAAAAAGATTTTGCCCTTTTTTGCCCCTGGGAACAGGGTAGGGTAGTTCAACGAAAAAAAAGGAAGTCTCTTCTTCTTCTTCTGTATCTCAACCGAGAAAGGCAGTCTTGCTTGTGTGAAGGCGCATTACCATTTGGTTGCGCAAGTAGAAACCCCAATGCCTAATTATTAGGCTTGGGCACTCAAGGACCTATTAAATTGTTTCAAGTGAGTCCGGTCTCTTCCAAGGATTTATCGCGACTGCCTCTGAAGCATTTCCATTTTGGATGCTGGTGGACATTCAATGTCTAGTTAATTTAGGTTTGGGCACTCAAGGCCCCCGTCAATGGTTCAAAAGAGTTCGGACACTTCTAGTCCTTTCTCGCAAGATTTATTCAAAAGTGGCGGGCGTTGTAAAATGCCCGCGAAAAAAACCCAGTCAAAGTTCGACCAATGAGATTGGTCGTTACAAATTAGCCAATAGGCGCTTAATTTGCAGAATTTCTTACAAGATAAAATCCCACTGCAACAATACCAGGATCTTACTTTCTGGATTGGGGGAGGGGGTAATATTATAACTTTTTTAAAAAGTATTTATTTAATTAGTCTATTATTCAATTGTTTTTATAAAATCGATTACTAAGTTTGAAAGTTAAATTTTTTTGTATCTTCTTTTAAAATTATTATTTTAATAAAATAAATAGTAAATAAATAAAGTTTTATTAGATAGTTATTTCTTTTCAAAGAAGCAAACAACTCCTCATTCCTTTGTAATTTTTCTTGAAGAAATTTACTACAACAAATAAAAATTAACAACTATTTTGTTTAAAGAAAGAGACTGAAATGACAAGTAGCCTCTTTTTACAAGGAAAAAAAAGTAACATGTTCAAACGTCAAATAATAAAAGCTCCTAAGTCTCCCTTTCTGCAAGTACAGCCCTGGTATGGTTGTCTAGTGGGATTTAATTTGAACCCCATAAGTTCTTTAAAAATACAGGTGAGGTGACTTAGCTCCCAAATCCCCATTCCAAAACGGCCCTAAAATCAATTTTCAATTGATTTTTTTTTATTTAATAATTACCGAATCTTCCGTTACAGAACCCCCACCCCCACCCAAAACCAGTTGAATTGATTGAAGTAATTTTTGGACGTTTACACTAACAGAATGATAATCACGTGAAAGGTTTTAAAAAGATGATTAACAGAAAGGATAAGATTTTCATCACAAATTCATATTTAACCTTAACAATAATTTCTTATTCTATACTATTTTTTGAAAATTAAATGAATAATTTTATTTTTTTTTATAATACATTGTACCGCGCACATGATGAAAAATGGCCAAAACTTAATAAAAACAAAGTTTTCATCAAAAGATGATTAAGAAGAGGAAAGACCAAAGGATGTTTTTTTATTATTAGATTTTTTTTTTTTTAAAGAAAATCTTGGTAAAAATCTTTTTTTAAATGTTACCTTCCACTTATTTAATTTTATGAAATTTCGAAAAGTTAAATTTTGAGTCACTTGGGCTAAAAACAAAAACAACAAAACTCTTTGGGTAACTTAAAACATCAATTTCCTTTTAAAAGTAAAAGAAAGCCAGTTACTTAAAATTAGCTCTAAATCGTAAAATATGGTAGCTATGAATTTAAGCGCAGTACTAGATAAGCGGCAAGTTCATCATTTTACATTTTTAATGGCTAGATGTAACCGTAAGTTAACAGTTTCTTCTTTTCTCGCACTTTTCGATTGTGAACTCTTTTCTGGCTTCTTGCTTACCTGTTAACTTCGATCTTCAAAAATAAAATGAATGCAATGTCAATCGAAATCTTTTATTCGATTATTTTTTTTCTCATATTCTTCAGCACTCTGTAACCCAATTGCGTCTTAGTAGCTTGCCTTTGTGTGAAATGATTAAAAAAAATTAAATATGTACCTCTGCTGATTTGTTCAAAAATTAGCATACCGTGATGTAGGTATATTCAATACTTCGCTAAAGAAGAGCATACCCTGATGAAAAAAGGCCCCAAACTTGATTAAACAATTTATCATTTAAATGTTTGTTATTAAGAGGAAAGACCAAGATAATTTTGAGTATTTTAGAAATTTTTTTAATCCTTCCTAGCATGTCCAAAATTTTAGTTAAAAACCTTATTTTTTTTTTCTCAGCAAAATTTACACAAAATCGATCATGTCAGCCATTTTTGACAGTTTTGTAAACAAAAGTGAAATTCTCCATTTAAAAATTTTGTAACAATCAAGTATACTTTTTTCAAAAGTTATTTTAGGAAAATTTCAAGTATACTTTATGTAATTTGAAACAAACATTACTTTATTTTTTATCAAAAAAAATTTAGTTGGAAATAAGAGAAGCATGTCTAACCATGGTGATTGGTTTTGGAGGTAAGAAATGACGTTTACATCAATGTATCGACAACTAACGTTAGGGCAAGTTATCGGACGGAAGAGCAGAAGTAACAGTATTTTTAATTTTTAAGTGAACCAGCTTATTTAACTATAAAGTCATTCCGAAAAATGAAATACTTCCAAAAGTCTAGTATTTATTGATTTCTTTTAGGTATTTTTTTTTAACGAAGATAGGTCCAAAGCCTGCACTGTTTCCATTCCTAAAATTGAATCTAAAAAAGAAAAATGAATAATTGCAGTATAAAAATGACCTTAATATGTATTATTCATAAAAGCTATTAAAAGCTTTTTTTTTTATTAAATAATGTTTTAGCTTTATTGGGTTTTAAGTTTTGTATTTTACAATTCAGGGCTAAAGGTTGATTTATATTCTTCAAAGATTTTTGCATTTAAATAAAAACAAATACAGTTACAGTTTGAGATTTTCAAGTTTTCATAAAATTAAGCGTGTGTGTGTGTGGGGGGGGAGGATTAACAGATGTAAAAAAAAAAAATTCACCATGAATTTCTAAAAGACAAAAATTTATAAAATAATTTCATTCAATGATAAATAAACGATTAAAATATAAATAAGAAACAAATAAACTAAATACATGAAAGTAAATAAATTTGATACAAAAAAGAGATTTAAAATTCAAATAATACTTATAGAAAAGTAGGTTACAGACAATTAATTTTAAGAATTAAATTCATTCATGATTTCAATTGTTTCACATTTGAATCATAATCAGCATTGTTTTAATTTGCATGTTTTTATTTCAATTTTAATAATTAATTCTGTGAAGTTATAATTTTTGTAATCATTAAGAGATTATTACAGTAACAACTGAATTATGAATTAGGGAACAAATAAACAATTAAATAAATAGACGAGCAAATTACATGTAAATGATAAATAAACGATTAAAATATAAATAAGAAACAAATAAACTAAATACATGAAAGTAAATAAATTTGATACAAAAAAGAGATTTAAAATTCAAATAATACTTATAGAAAAGTAGGTTACAGACAATTAATTTTAAGAATTAAATTCATTCATGATTTCAATTGTTTCACATTTGAATCATAATCAGCATTGTTTTAATTTGCATGTTTTTATTTCAATTTTAATAATTAATTCTGTGAAGTTATAATTTTTGTAATCATTAAGAGATTATTACAGTAACAACTGAATTATGAATTAGGGAACAAACAATAATTAAATAAGCAAATTATAATTAAATGATGAATAAATAAAATAATTATGATAAATAAATAAAACAATTAAAAAACATAAACAAGAAACAAAAACACAAACAAAAAAATACATTAGATACAAACAATAAATAGATTTAAAAATCAAATAATACTTTCAGAAAAATAGGTTACTGATACAAAATTTAGCTGAATGAAGTTTTCTTTTTCTGCTTAACTTGTTACTTGTAATATTATTATTTTCCCTAGAACAAAAATTATTTAAAAGAGCATTTGTAGAGCTCCAGACAAACATTCTTTGTATTTTTTCTATATTGTGACCCTCATCACAAGTGTCAACATAAAAAAGAACCTCATAATCTGCAAAAAACATTTAATGTTATATGCATGCCTTATTTTATTTTTCTTTGATTTACTGAATGAAGAAAAGAATGATTTTTTATCAGCTTATCAATAACTACATAATTATTCAGAACAAAATTTATAGTTTTATCATTAGGATATAAGAGAGAACCTCTATTAATCCCCTGAAAATAGCTGCTTATTTCAGGTATTTCTTCCACATTATCTCTTCCACTTCCAGATATTAAATCTTTGCAGCAATTGCATTTAATTTTCTTAAAAACTGCATTACACCAATAACTTGCTAAGTATAGTATTACAGGTAGAACTTCTCTACAATTATTTACATCATCCTCATTAACATCAATTCTATATTTATATATATATAACTTTTCCTCCTCTGTCACTTCATCCCAGTTTGTTTCTTGTAAACACTTTAAATCAATTTTAATGCATTGCTGATTAAATAAGTTTAATTTTAAAACTGATTGCATTCTAATAATTTTTTCACACTCAAACACTTGCCGTATCGAGATATTATACTGATCCCCAGTAAGTTGTTGATATTGACCAAACCTTGCTTCAAGGTGATCAGTTTGAAATTTGCCTGGTAATATGTATAGCATTTTCAGTTCTTCTATGCAATACTTGGTCAGTTCTAGAAATGCATAGGTTGTATGATGCAAAGCATTGAAGTTTTCCTTTGTTAATTTGCCATTTCTTCCAGAAATGCTATTCCAAGATTCTAGCCATTCACAGAATACAGAGAGAAATCTAAAATTTTCTTCATTCATTCTAAGTGGATTGCAGTATTTATTTCTAAGCCGACAACCTTTATATGGCATTTTAACATTCATTATTGTCCACCAAATATAAAATGTTTATATATTCTGCAAAATTAGGCAAATATTTCTGTTTTCCTAAGATCAATAATCTTTGAATAGTGTATTCATTAAAAATTTGCAGAACTAAATTAGCATTTTGCCTTTCAAGATTAGTAGGAGAAAGTGCCTTTGAGGTTAATTTATAACAATATTTTAAAATTGACTGAAATTCTAAGGCATGAAGTTTCTGTAAGGTAGAAAATGTGGCACTTTGGATACTATCTAATTCATGATTTCCATCATGACAAAATTTGGAGAACAGCATGCATTTATTTGCATCTTTTTGACTAAGCCAATTGTTTCTAATGCATTTTAATATATGGACTGAGTCAAAAAGGAAGAAAAGAGGTCGAGACTTTATAACTGGGGGTGGATATACAATGGAAAGCTTTGGAGAACTGCAAAAGAAAGATATAGCTTTTTTATTTATAGCATTATTATCTGTTATGATTGATAATACTTGAAAGCCTATCTCCTCTAAACCAATTATTATGTTTAACTATGTCAAATAACTTCTCAGCTTTAAGACATTTAGTTGGCATAACATGCACAACATTTTATATTGTGAGAATACACTGCTAATCCTAAAAGCCAAAGCACTTGTTGCAGCTTCATTGCTGTTATCAGATAAGCCAACAATATTACCACCCTTATAATCTAAATAAGGTTTTAGAGATGAATTTCATCAACAAGTAAAGATACTGTGATGTCCTGCACTAGAAGCTTAAATTTAATATACATAAGAAAATTGTAATCATGTTGCTCAATCAAAGGATTCATATATGTTGATAAGGTTAATCTTTTAATGGTTGAATAGCTAGGTAAAATTATATTTTTGCTGTTTCTTAACAATCTGTCCCCTTTAGGGGAGCAGTTATATAACAATGAAGAAAATATCATTTCTGTTGAATAATCAAGCTTATTTTGTGTCATTAAATTTAGCTGCTCATATATAAATTTGAGTGCATTAATGTTTGATTCTTCTTGCACCAATAGTAGAAATGACATTACCAATTTTAATATAAAACTCATATTTTGAGGTTCAGGTTGCTGTTGTTCTGTGTACATTTTTTTCATGTTTTCTATCAGAATTTCAAGAGTATTTTGATCAGTTACGTGTTTAGAAATCTTATAATTCCCTATTGAATGTATTTCCACATTTCTACAAAAAAACATGTACTGCAAAATCAGATTCAATTACAAGAGACAGATTTTCATGGATATGGGGATTTGATGATGCTGAATATAAGTGTCTCTTGCTGCCTAACAAAACTCCAGTAATTTCTATCAAGGAAATTTAATTTCCCTTCTAGATCATTATTATGGAATTTATAAAGATATAAAATTATTTTAATTCTCAAAGTTTCAATTGAGTTTAATAACTTTTTAAAACAAAGCTGTTTTATGTGTTGTGAATTACAGACATAAAAATTCAATTCAATTAATTAAAGTTTCATTTAGTCACGAATAAAACAATTCTAAAAAATCGTTAAAATTATTTTTTATGTATATAAAATATTCCTTTAAAAATTCATGAATGAATTTATGTCGAAAATTTCTTTAAAGTTTATTTCTTAAAAAAATGAGATTTTAGATTTTAAAAACAACACGTACGAGAATGAATGCTTCTCTCTCTAAACTTTCTCGCTAGATTTATGTCTTATTAACTTTATGTTATGAATTACAAAGACATGGTATTAATTTTATCATTAAAGTTTCAATAAAATTTACTTATTTTTTAATACAAAAAATACTCACTCTGCTGAATTTAGTAGATAAAAATGATCTCTTCTGATTGTACGAATCCAAACATCAGATAATTCTTTATCTTTAGTTAAAGAAAAGAAAATACATGTATTTTAGGGCCGTTTTTATAATTCACTTCGCAATTTGGTACAATGCATCTATAAGGCATTGTTTTTGTTTTAAATTAATTCAATATTTAAAAGAAAATATTAATAAGTAATTTAAAAATGCCGCCGTAAAAAATCTGCTACACAAAACAGACACGCTTCTTGAAAGTCGGACTCAATATGATGACGTCACATTTGTCAACAACCAAATGAAATAGGCCTTGTGGTCACGCCCTGGGGCAGGTAAGGATATTTAATTTCAAACCAGAATGGTACATTCTTAATACCTGGGGCTTCCGATTTTGATGCTTTTCTATGAATGCATTTTTGTTCTTTCGCTAAATTTGCAGTATAACTTATACTGCAAATTTAGCGAAACAACAAAAATACATTCATAGAATTATTTTTTATTAATTGTGTTTTATTATTTCTTAAAAAAAGGCAAAATAAACAAATATTAAATACAAAATAATTCTATGAATGCATTTTTGTTCTTTCGCTAAATTTGCAGTGTACGAGTAATTTCGATCTCTTAGCGGCTTTTTTACAGCTTTTCGTATTTTACTCGTCTTGATTACTGCGCGATTTTCGCGGATTTATGCGCTTATTTTTTAAAATGCAATTTTAAAATGAAGAGTATTTTTTCTTTATTGTCCTTAATAAATCTGCTTATAGCTAATGAAACAGAATCTCAGCCTAAAATGTAATTTATGAAGCTTTAAATTCAAGAAAATAAAATTTAATGAATGTTTTTTAAGCCCCACGCTAAGTATCGAATAAAAATTTCTGGAATCGTTATAGGTGTACTGTAAAATGTAAATTTACACATGCTTAATTCGAAAATAACAAGGAAATTTTGATAAAATCTACCGTTTTGGAGTTATTGACAATAAAATTTCGAACTCAGTCAAGTAAATATCCATACTTACCTGACACAGGAGTTAACGGTGATCAGCTAGGCTGTTCTCCCAGAGTGAGGCCCTTCCATTGCACTCCAGTTGGGTTGACCTTTGTGATCGCCCCAAATGTGGGCGACTCGGGTGCGCTATTTCTAAGTGTTTACGCTCACCTCGATAAACAATGCAAAAACAGACTTTTTTTCCTTCTGAATTTGAATGCCTTCCGTCATCAAAAGTGGAATATTACTTGTTCCTGAAATGAAATGAATCTTTTCTGCAATTCACAAGATGAAAAATTACTGAAGCCTGATACAAGCATTTCTTAACCACATGTGTCCTGTTTTTCTGACATGCTAAATTGATTGATTGACAGCCTAAGGTGTTGAAAAGCTAAGTATGGTTGACCAGAAATTGACATAAATTTACAAAATCTAAGTGAACACTTCATTTTCTTTTATTTTAAACTACCTAGTAATTTTTAAAAGTTAACATATTTTTAGTAATTATATAATATTTTATTGAATTTTAGTTATTTATTGATAGCCTTACATTTTTATCAAAAAAAATTTCACAAAAAAGAATAAACTTAAAACAAGTAAAAAAATTACTAACAAAAAAAAATACTTAAAGTATATCCACACTAAAATAAATAAATAAAATATTTAATGAAATAGGAATTAAAAAAAATAAGAATTACTTTTAATTTTAAAGTTTAAAATTTTGAAGGGATGATTTGCAAAGTGTAAACATGATGAAACACAGAAATGAAAATGAAAGAATTGCAGACGGCCAGATTTTTCAGGGAGGACAACTCTTAAAACGGACATCCATACACTAAAAAAATTAAAATTATTTTTAAAATATTGGAGATAAACAACTTTTATTAAGCTTTTCAATTTTTGATTTGTAAATATAGTTTTTGCTTAACCTAACTGGACTGAAGCTATGGAGAATTTATACAATTTAAATTATTATAATTAAAATTTTAAAAAGTGAAAACAGTTATTGTAAAAATTCATTATCCATCGAAAAAAGAATGTTTTTACTAAATCTTTATAAAATCAATTAAAAGCTTTTCTAATTAAATAATGTCATAATTTATTGCATTTTTTATTTTATGATTCCGAGCAGACTTTTGGTAACTGGGAGTCCTGTTTAAAAAAAAAAAAAAAAAAATGATGATTTCAAATTCTCCAAGGCGTTCTGCTTTTAACTAATAAAACAAATTTTGAGATTGCAATTTAATTACTCGAAATTTCATGAAATTAAGTAAGTGTAAAACAAATACTTCTTACTAAGATTTTCTTAAAAAAAAAAATCAAAAATAATTTCATTCATTTTTAATAAGTCTTGAAAGTTTCATTCAAATCTGACAATTATTTGATTTTTGCAAGAATTTCCTAATCAATGTGTTTTTCACCTGAAAAAAGGGGCGCAAAAACGCTAATCATTATTAAATATTAATTACTTTGACCGCTGATGTAAAAAAAAAAAAAAAAAAAAATTTTACCAAAATTTTGAACGTGCTAGAAAGGATTAAAAAATTTAATGAAATAATAAAAAATACTTTGGTCCTTTTTTCCTCTTAAACATTTTGATGATAAACTTTTCTTTTATTACGTTTGGAGCCTTTTTTCTTCATGCTATGTTGTTTTTCAGCAAAAAATGGAAGTACCAACATAGGTACCTCTACTTTGTTTTGTTTATCTCAGAAGTTGAATTATGATTAGTGTTTTGGTGCATTTTTTCCAGTTAACAACATTGTTTTGGAAATCCTTTCAAAAATCAAATAATTGTTGGATTCTAATGAAACATTCAGGATATATTCACAAATAAAATTATTTTTGAAATTTTTTTTTAGAAAATTTTGGTAAAAAAATTTTATTTTTCCCTATGTTACTCGCACTTCCCAGATAGAAAGAAAGATTAGCCTTTGCAAAAAAGCCGTTTGCAACACAGGTGTTCATTTCAATTTCATTCAAATTGTGTGTGTATGTATAGTTTGTTTGTTGATCCTATGATAGCCCATTTCAACAATTTAAAAAAAATATATTTTTAGTTATTACTGAATAATTTTCCAAAATTTCGATAAAATCTTATAGCCATTTAATGCTATTGTTCCCCTATTGCAAGGCCTAAGAGCCATTCAAATTCAAGGGTTACTGAATGAGTTGGTTGTAAGTACATAAAGAGAGGAAGTAAGAAGTGCAGAAGGATATGTAGGATAGATGTTGATCTTGATTTGAAGAGGTTAAAATTGTAGTGATTGGGAAAGCATTTTCTCAGGAGTTTATTAAACAAAGTAACACTTCTGGTTTAGAAGCTGTCTGAATGGAATTTCCTCCTTACTAATGGAATATGAAGGGATTGAATTGACTGTGTGTACGGGGCATGGTCGTTGTGAAGATCTGGACTGGTAGAACTAAAGAACGTAGTTTGCCCAAACATCTATCATAGAAATAACAATGAAACAGTGAGAGGCAAGCAATGTTTTGTCTGTAAAAGGAGTTGTAGAGTGTAAAACAATTCATCACCCACAAGGCCGAGCAGACGCTTTTGAACTTTGTCAAGGCTGGAAAGTGAGTATTAGGCAGCTCCAGATCAAATGTGACAGCAATATTCCATTATTGGTCTCTGATGACTCTTGTAAAGATAAGATCATGGCAGAAATCAGGTACTTTCTGGAGTGATATAAGGAATCAATCATTTTTCCAGTATCTTTAGGAATTGGTCATATATACCCAAAGGCATTAATTTTAATAGTTTAACCTAAATTCATTTTATTGTCATTGGTAATAACCTGAATCTTTGTGGCTCATCAAGTTGATCAATATGAATAGGCTGATTATCATCATGGCTTGGCTTCACAAAACAAAGATCAAGAGGGAGTCTATACACGTCGATTGTAGACACGTTTGTGACTGATAAGTCCAATGCAAGACAGGCATACACAGCCACAGCAGTTGCAGCTGAAAGTCCAACCTGGGATTGATGGCATAGTATTGCAGTACTTCCTCCTCTGCTTCTTGTTCCCAAGAGCGGTCCTGCACGTATTTTCAAAGAAGGAGACAGCATGGTTGGTGGTGAGACGCCAGGCATCACGGTTCTCAGCTAGGGTTGACCAATGACAGGCACCAAAGGATTAAATAGACTGATAGTGATATATGATAGATATGAATTGATTGAAATACATATGAATAGACCGATATCAGTAGACATGAACATAATTATATCAATAGATAGAAAGAGTGACAAATTTTCAAAAAGATCTTTCACTGAAAGTAAGAGAGAGAAAAGCTGGTTATGGCTATTCATTATTTTATTTTCCAGCCATACACATATGTAAAAAAAGGGACACTTTGACGAATATGAAGCTGTTGATTAGTTTTTCTCTTCTTGTCTTCATCTTTATGATTTTATTGTTCATCAGGAGATGTCCAAACTGTGTGAGAAATGAATTTATTATTCTATTGTCTTTTCAAATTCAGTCAAGTTGTGCATGTATATGTGTGCTTCTGTTAACATTAAATGGCACAAATACATAATTCACTCATGCACAACACATACACATTATATACAAGTATGCAAAGTCATACAGACAGTGTATAATGAACAGAGTATCAGCTCTTCAATGTTCAAGTTCTTGGATTACATATTTTTTCTTCTAAATTTAAAACTTAAGGCCTTTGCTTAATAATTTACCGCAATAATTTGGAAAAAAATAATCTAAAATTTTAACTGTTAAACAAAAACTTGGAATTTAAGGTTTTTGTCAACAAGAACAAAAAGAAAGTACAACTTGCAATTATCTGGGTTTTTTTTCCTTTGTCTTTAAAAGAAAGTTTTAATTGTAAGAATGGATTGAAATTTCTATCTTCTATCTCTGAGAGAAAAAAGGTATTAAACAATAAATAAATCACAAGGATGATGTCATTAAATATATTAGACACTTTCACATTGTAGAAGGTTGCTATGGAATCACTGGAAGAGTTTTCTCAATTATCTAGTCCTTCTCAATGGGTAGGTCCATGAAGTTATTAATGACCAGTCCTCCGAAGCCCATGAGATCACTGCAGGCATCTCCCAAGGATTACTTCTTAGTTCAACTGTCTGCTTTACATTAATGATCTGCCCAAGAGTATACTCCAATCTTTTGTGTATATCTATGCAGATGATACAATAGTATATAGGTGCATTTCCAAAATTCTAGATTACCAGTGCCTTGTTTGACTTAGCTTTAACAACTCAATGGGGGGGGAAACAACTAGCTTGTCACATTCAATAGCTCAAAAGCCAAACTAATAACATTCCATCATCCCTGAGCAGAGTCTGAATTTTCCTCTGGAATGAACGGGTATTCTCTCAAGCAGGCTCCTTTCATTGAATGCCTGTTGCGACTTAATTCATATCAGACCTCAAGTGGAACTCGTATATAAAGATTCTGAAAATACAGAAAAATTCCCTGTACTACTCAGGTAATGTCCTGACTCCCCCTGCTAGCCTCCTACTTTTAAATCTGGCCAAAATATGCTGTCATTCCTGAACCGAGTTGCCCAGTCTTCACTTTCCAGAAGCATCTACACAGACTTGTGGATGATGAATTATTTTCAACCCTACAGAAGAAACCTTGCAAGCCTCTTGATGGCTCTGTTGCTATTTCCATGGAAAGGGTTCAGATGACCTACATTCCTTAGTTCCACCATTTCTAATCTTCATGGCAAAGACCTGCCATAATGCACACATTGTAACAAACCACCATTTATTCCCTTCGTATTCCATTGGTGAGATGTAAATTCTACTCAGTCTCTTTGCACAAACCACTACTTGAATTTTACACCCTACAACCCCTTTCCCACAGACAAAATGGTGCAAGCCTCTTACTACTCTATTGCTATTTCCATGGAAAATATTCAGATAAACTCTATTCCTAAGTTCTACTCAATTCTAATCTTCACAGCTAAGACCTGCTATGCTACATAACTGAAGCAAATCATTCCTTTTGTATTCCATTAGTCAGAGAAGTAAGTTCCATTCAAAAAGCTTCTTCCCATGAACCACTATTTTGTGAAACTGACTCCCAAGAGAATGCTTCCTCAATCACTACAATCTTAACCTGTTCAAGTGACTAGGATTAACCATTATCTTTCCCACATTTCCTTATAAACTGAACCTCTTATTCTTACTGCTAATGCAACAAACTTTTCATTAAAGAGAGAGCGCCTTCGTTCAGTGACATCTTCACATTCTTGTTCGATTGCGCATGCGTTGTCACGTAAGAGGCTGAAACTTTGAGCAGAGGAAGTAGCGATTTAGAGTTGAGTTTTCTTTTTTTCCTTCTTGGAAGGATAAATGTTAGAATTTTCGGGTAATTTGCTTTTTAAGCCTTGCGCTAAGTATCTAATAAAAATTTCCCAAATAGTTATATTTAGGTGTAAATGTACATGTTTAATTCGAAAATAACAAAGAAATTTTGATAAAATCTACCGTTTTTGGAGTTATTGACAATAAGTTTGGACTCATGATTATTACCCGAATTTTCTTTGAAATTTTACAGCTTATTAAAAATGGCTAAAAAAGACTGAAGAAAGGTATGTAAATAAATATTCAGTTTTATGGTTTTCGTTTATCTAGCTAAAAAGATTTTATTTTTGATAACCAATAATTATTTATTTTTTAGTAACTGTTCATGTCGTTACTTTTTTTTTTAATAATTAACATGAGATGAAAAGAAAGTTTTGTAAGTAAACAAAAAATTCCTTTATCTAAAAAATACAAGTCAATAAAGCAGTGAAGAGTAGGTAACTCCACGAAATCACTAAAAAAATGATATAGCATGATAAAAAAGATGCCAAACTTGACTAGAACAAAATTTTATCGTCTAAATGTTTGTTATTATGAAGACGAAAGACCAAAATTTTTTTTTAATTATTTTTCAAAATTTTTACTTTTTAGAACATTCTAAATTTTGATTAAAAAAAACCTCGTTTCTCTTTGTATCACCGGAACTACGAAAATAACATATACAGTTTAATCCGGATATAAGAGAGATTTTCTCTGGTCCCAAATTAGAGCCTGTGTTAATGTATATATAATAGACCAAACCCGGATATAAGAGACGACTTCTCCGGTCCCGACAACTCTCTTATATCCGGGTTACACTGTACAATTTTTAGCACGTTTTTTGTATGACACACATTAATTTGGAAAATCTTGCAAAAATAAAAATAATTGTCTGATGTTAATGGAACTTTGAAACTATTCATAGATGATGGAAATTATTATAAATGTTTTTTTTTTTTTATTAAAATCATGGCAGAAATATTTTTTTATAGTTATTAATATTACCCCTACCCCCCACCCCTAAATAATTTTATGAAAACTCTAGAAATTCGATCGCATCGGGTTTAGTGATTTTATTACAATAAAAGCACAAGTTCTTTGAGGAATGCAAATCATGTTTGTTTTTTACTATTTTTTTTATTAAAATAATAATTTTAAAAAGATACGAGAAATTTAACTTTAAAACTTAGAAACCGATTTTATTTGCTTAAATGAAAACAATTATTTTAAATATTGATATCACAATGTCTCTCTTGTAAGTCGTTAAAACTGAAATGAAAAGGGTGTTTTCAAGGCGATTTTAGTTTTCCTGAGAAATGTAAACTTATTTTCCCGCTATGCGAACACCAAATATGGTGACCAGTCATGTAAGTTGTTAAATTTGTTTGTAACTGATAATGAAAATGGTTGAAAATACTTCAATTTTTTTATAAACTTTCCCAGATTTTTAAAATAACATCTTGAACTCGATTTTTCTTTATTCAACTAAAGTCCATGTAAAAAAAAAGACACTGATAAAAAAAATGAGGCCATTTCTAAAATGTGAATTGACCCCGTTGTCATCTGAATTGGTGCCAAGTGTCTGGCATGACCGCAAAATTGGGCAGATGAACTCGGTCAACAGCCGAAATTTCAAAAAGATCGGTTAAAAAAATTCAACTCGCTCAAAGAACAGTAGAGATTAAGAGAAAAGACAAAGTACATAAGAAAAAGTAAGTTAATTTTTGCATTACAGTTCAGTTTTTAAACACCAAAGGTTTTAATGTAAAAAAAAAAATTATTTTTTTATAACTGGAAATTTTGGTTAAAAATCTTTTCTTTTTTTTTTCTCTAACGTCAACGCCGGATCTTAAATTTGTTTGGGTAATTCTTTAGCTTTTTTTAAAACACATTGATTTAGAACTTCTTGCAAAAATCTAATTAATTATCTGATTTTAATGAATCATTCAGAACTTAAATAATTTTTAAAATGTTTTTTTTTTTTTATACAACTAATTGTAGGAAATTCTTCTTTCTTTTTCCCCTATCGCTTATGTTTCTATTTGTAATGGCCAAATCCTTCAAGAATGTTTTCCTTAAAATATTTTCTTTTTGGTCAAACAGGACCCCAATTATCGAAAGTCTGCCCTAGTAAAATAAAAAAATAAAACTAAGACATTTTAATTAAAAAAAAAACTTTGATTATACATTTTTTATGGACACTTTTAAGAAAAGATATTTGTTTTCTTTTTCTGTTTTTCTATCAGAATAACTTTGGATATCTTTTTAAAATTCTGTATTTGTTGCGGCCAAGTGATTTCGTTGTTAAATTTGTAAGAAATTCTGCAAATTAAGCGCCTATTGGCTAATTTTGTAACGACCAATCTCATTGGTCGAACTTTGACTGGGATTTTTTCGCGGGCATTTTACAACGCCCGCCACTTTTGAATCAGTCGTGACAAAGGATTAGAAGTGTCCGGACTCATTTGAACGGGCCTTGAGTGCCCAAGCCTAAATTAATTAGGCATTGAATGTCCACCAGCATCCAAAATGGAAATGCTTCAGAGGCAGTCGCGACAAATCCTTGGGAGAGACCGGACTCACTTGAAACAATTTAATAGGGCCTTGAGTGCCCAAGCCTAATAATTAGCCATTGGAGTTTCTACTTGCGCAACCAAATGGTAATGCGCCTTCACACCAGCAAGACTGCCTTTCTCGGTTGAGATACAGAAGAGACTTCCTTTTTTTTTTTTTTCGTTGAACTACCCTACCCTGTTCCCAGGGGCAAAAAAGGGCAAAATCTTTTTTTGCAAGGTTACAATAAAATTTGTCTTGAGTTTTAAGGTAAGCCTTGTTGATTTGTTTGACTTTCTTGTCCCTGCCAAGGGTTAATCTGTGTGAGAAGAAATTCTCACATAGTTTTTATTGCAAAAAAAGATTAATAGTTTAAAAAAAAATTTTTTTTGCACGATTTAATTGTAAAAAAGTTTTAATGAATAGTGAGTGTAAATATTTCTCTCAATATTGTATTGTGTTATAGTTAATTTAACTATATATAATATGCTGGTTTCTCTGTCTGCTGTTTAAATGTTTTACAATTTGTAAAAAAAAAAAAATGTTAGTAATTTAATTAAACTTCTCGTCGAAGGGGGTTCGTTAAAATTAATTCCCCTTGACCATTAATTTTGCTCTCGTTCTAAAAAAGTTAGAAACTCACTTGTGTTTTATTATTAATCCTGTTCTCCCCCTTCCTTTTTTTTCCTTAATGGAAAGTTGGCGCCTATTTGTCTGACCAACTTAAACTGAAATTTCTCTCGTTCTGTGCACCACTTTCTAGTTGGAAGTTAGTGTCGACCACAAGTTTGGCTTAAACAATTTCGTTTTTATTGTTTTTCTGCCTGCGGGCTAATAATAATTATGGCTTCGAAGGATTTGTTCGCCAAGATTGAAGCCAAAAAGTTTCGTATTAGCAGCACTGTGGAATGGATGAAAGAAAATGGTGCTAGCTTAACTACCATCGATTCAAACATCTCTGTCATCAACAAATGGTTGACAGATGATTTGATGGATCTGTTGATTTTAAAGTCTCCCCCCCCCCCCGAGGAGAGGTTGAAATTATGTAATGATGCGACACAATTTTCTTCCAACATTAGAGAAGAGTTACCCAAGTTAAAGAGTGGAAGCGAGAGCTACGAGACGGTTCAATCAGCTCGTATTACCCTTAGGGCTAAATCTTGAATGCCCCATTTTTTTCAGTGTCAGATTCTTCTGATATTTTCGAATTCAGGTCCTTCCTCGGACGGTTTGAATTTTGTACATCTAACTTGGGAAAGGCTGACAGGATGCTTCTGTTGAAATCCAAGTTGGGAGGGCAGGCATTTGACCTCGTATCCAGCTTGGATATAACTCCAGAAAATTATGACCTAGCTCTGGCTAGTTTAAAAGATAAATACTCAAATCCGTCGTTGATTAAAAACCGAATATTTGAGGAAATTATTCCTCCTTCTGAACGGATAACTCGTTGTAAGGAATTAAAAGTTTTTCTTGGACGAGCCAAACTCGTTTTAACTGAGTTAGACAAGTCCTTCGGGACAGATTTTTTCGTAGATAATTCTACATCTGGAGCCATTATGGCCCACATCTTATTCAATAAATTCCCTAACAGTGTGAGAAGGGAAGTAATGAATAAATCAAATGAGAGATTTCCCTCTAAGTTCCATTATGTCCTTTACTTTCGACATAATTGATATCTTGATGGCGTCTCCTTTGGATGAAAAAAGGCGGGAATACTGCTCATTCAATATGGCGGCAGGGTCTTACTCCAAGTCCGCTAATGTAAAGAAGGGCATGAATACCTTCAAATCTCCCGCTAATAATGGCGAGGCCTTTAAAGGCTGTAAATTATGCAAGGCTATGGATCATTCAGTTTAAGAGTGTAACAAATATCAGGCCTTCGAAGATAAATCTGAGGGCCAAGGAACTTAATTTGTGTACCAAGTGCCTAGGTGGACACTTGGATTCACATTGCAAAGGGATTAAGGGATTCCCTTACCCTTGCATTTTTTGTGGGCTTAAGAATCATTATGTGCCCTAAAAGTCCCAAATCCTGTGTTGGAAGGACTACCTTAACGGGGCAGGGAAATTGCATTTTCCCTGTTCTCAAAATTTCTATGAGGATAAATAAACACCCCGTTTACTTCTACTGCCTTTTAGATACTGGCAGCCAAAGATCTTTCTTTTCACAGGCCATTTTAACCCAGTTAAATTCTGGTGTAAAATATAAACCCAGATCGGTTGACATGTCTGTAAACACAATGATTGGGAGTAGTTCCTTAAACCTGCAGGAATTACATGTATCCCTTAAATTAGGGTTTCAAAAACCCTTTTCATTTCCAACTTTATTTGCTGGGGATCTGAATCTGAGATTCAATGTGGACGGGTTTGACGAAATAACCTCTAACTTAATTAAGGAAGGTTTTCGTCTCTGTCCAGGTTATAGGGACCTAAATGGGTCTACTATTAATGGCATCATTGGATTATTTATAAATTTTTAAGCGCAACAACAATTTCTTGCACTGTTGTTGTTCCGTATTTTATTTATATTTTTTAATTTTCTCGTGCAATTTTTAAGAGAGGGTGTTGGAATTGTAACCTATGAGCCCACCGCATTGTGCTGTACGTAAATCCTTATTTTCATTTAAGGTCGTAAGTACCTTCATGAGATTGCTAAAAAAGCAGTCTGATGAAAAAGACGCCAAACTTGACGAAACAAAATTTTATCGTCCAAATCATGTTATTTTATTGAGAGGAAAGACCTTTTTTTTAGAACTTTCTAAATTTTGATTGAAAAAAAACTCATTTCTCTTTTGTTTCACCGGATTTAGTAAAATAATTGTATATACAATTTTTAGCACTTTTTTGTTTTTTATGACAGACATAAATTTGGAAAACCTTGCAAAAATAAAAATAATTGTCGAATGTTAATGAAAAAATTCAGATAATGGAAATTATTAAAATATATATTTTTTTATTATTTCTTAAATTCATGGCAGAAATACAGTGTAACCCGGATATAAGAGAGTTGTCGGGACCGGAGAAGTATCTTATATCCGGGTTTCTCTTATATTCGGGTTTGGTCTATTTTGTTTTAACAGATAAAAATCTCTTATATCCGGGTTACACTGTATATATTTTTTATAGTGTAACCCGGATATAAGAGAGGTTTTCTCTGGTCCCAAATTAGAGCCTGTGTTAATGTATATAAATTAAACCCAACCCTGATATAAGAGAAACCCGGATATAAGAGACTTCATCTCCGGTCCCGACAACTCTCTTATATCCGGGTTACACTGTATTTATTACCTACACCCCTACCTAATTTTATGAAAACTCAAGAAATTCAGTCGCGTTCAGTTTAGTGGTTATACTGTATTTAAAATCACATGGCTTTTTTTTGAGGAAAGCAAATCATGATTTCTTTTCCAATTAGACACCCCTACTTGAAAATCAGCCTTGAATTGTGACATAAAGTAAAACTCAAAACAAAAATATTAATTTCAAGTGCTTTTATGAATATGGACAATATTTTCTGAAAGCAAAACTTTTTCGATGAAAAATGAATTTTTAATACAATTTTATTTATTTCTTTAATTATTTTAGATTTTTACATTTGTTAAAAATAAAATATAAAATTAGTTGAAAGCCGCATTCACTTCAGTAAATGTTGTTGGAATTTAATTTGAGAACAACAATTCACAAGTTCACATTCTCGCTATTTTTTCCAACCCTCTTTTTAATTTCAAAACTAAAAAAATTCCTAAATGTCTTCGAAACATATCTTTGATAAATATTGGATTTTAGTCTAGATTTTTAAATTTGTTTAATACATTTTTTTTTACCAATGACGGTTCCATGAGTGATTAGAAAAATTAATGTTTTGCCTAAAAAAATGACGGATTTTTTTTTTAATACAGTTAGTTTTATAACGTCTAAGAAGCCATTTAAAATGAGTTACTTGCTACGGCATGTTCAAGATTTCATTTAATTTTACTCTTATGTTTAGTAACTTCGTATTTTTAAAAAGGCAGTTTCACTTTTTTTTCTTGTTTTATATTTAGATTTTTTTGTTGGCAGGGCTGAGGTTAAGTCTGGTCCACTCGTAAAAAAAAAATAGGAAAACTTATTTTTGAATATTTATTGTAGAATATTATTACTTAGACCTTCCTTTAAGTACGATGTCTGTCAGAATCAAAATGATTTTGTTCCTTATCCGATTATTATTGCTAAAACAAGCGTAGCATGTGTTTACCTACGATAAGCAGTGAATTAGAAGTTCGACTTAGAGGCAGCCATATTGGAAAATGATGTCATGTGATCAAAACAAAAAAATCATCTTTGATCTTTTCTTAGGCAGGGCAAAAACGAAATAAATATTCTTATAACAAAATCAACGAGGATTATTTATTAAAAAAATATTTTCTTTGTGTGTGTGTGTTTTTTTTTTCAATGTTTCTTAACATTATGATCCTCCACTGTCCACTTGTACAATATTTGCTGCGAAATAACTGAGTGTTGTGCATTTCCGCTACAATCACTAAGCTATTCGATTATTTTCATGGTTTTTTTAATGTTTTAATCTAATAATTCGAAAATATATTTTTTTTAAAATTGTCCAAATACAAAGTAATATCTTTTTATGGAATTCTCTCTTAAATCTTTTACAAATAAACTTTTATAATTGCATTTATTGTGGTATTGGTAACCATCGATTGTTGTCGTAATCATTAAATACCAAAGAACTCTTCCACCGTGTATTTTTATCGCTTCTCGGCCTTTTGGCTAAGATCAAAGTGTAGTATCTGTTCTTATCAGCTTAATATCTGATACGTCCCCGATTTGGGGACTTCGATATTAAACTGATTTTTGGAACATGGCGAAGAGTTAGGGGCTTGCTCCGCCTTTGCCACGGGTTGGCCTGGTATTGCAGTACCTCCAGGAATCAGCCCAGTCTCCCTCACAAGGGGGAGATAAAAATCAATACTAAAAACAGATCATTTCTCTTCCCTAATCCCCACTTACTACACTTTGTTTCTGCTCTTGTCTATGGTCTTATTTATTCTTATGAAGATGTGTAAATAAAATGCCTACAATTTTTAATTCTTGACTTTCTTTTCCTTCCACTGCTGTTTAACAAACTGACAACTGCTTATTTCTGAAGGAATTTTCATGTGAAACTTTCATATAGGTTCCTTAATTCTGAAAAAAAAATGCTTGAATTTTTTTTTTTTAAACTATCATTTGTAGTTCCTAGTAGTATTGAAAAGGGATCATCAAAATGCTTAAGTAACAAATTAAAATGTATCTTTTTCATTAGATCATTTTGAATATTTTTTATACAGAAATATTCTTCAGAATAACTTTAAGGATTGGTCTCTATGCATTCATTTTTTAGTGCATTCTAAAAATTCACAATCAAGTTATATTTAAAAAATTTCATATTTATCACTTTTTTGATTTTCCCTTTTATTTTGGTTTATGATAAGCAGTGTTTATAAGTGTTGGTCAATTTTTTTAAACAAAAATTAATAGAATTTTCTTCATTTTGTTTATTCAAGCAAAAATATTTTTTTACAATTCAATCCTGAGCCAGTGGATGATTCTGACTCCAAACAACAACATTATCAGAAAATAGCATTGATAACTATAGTAAATTAAAACCCAATTATCTGAAATTCAATAAAATATTTTCCAAAAATTTTAAATATCACTGAGTTTTTAAAATTATATAAACAAAGGTGCTCACATTATTCTTCAATTATTTTTTTACAGATGAGGCTCCTGTAGATAAACATCCATCTGTCATGAAGCTGTCAACATGTTAAATAAATAATTGCCACAGTGTTAAGATGCATTTCTGCAATATTTTAAACAAGTAAATAATATCTGTATCGAATTGGATTAATTATAAGAGAATTACATTGTGATAAACTAGGGCTAAAAATGGTGCCAAAATCAGATTTGTTTTTTTTTTTTTTTTTTTTTTTTTTTAGCAAAAATAAAAGAAATCTTAGTCAATTTAAATTAGTTTTGAAATAGAGTAAAGTATTTTACCTATTGGAAATATTAAATTTAATCTATTAGTTTGAAATGAAAAAGCTTTAAGAAATTAAAAATCATTTTAAACCTTTGATATCGCAAATCTGTTGAGGTATCTATAATAAAGTATTTATTTAGAAAATGTCTTATAATTTTATATCCTATAAATTTTCAATGTTTACAAAATATATTAAAAGATAAAAACTAAACAGTTTCATGTTGTAAACCAAAAAGTAAAAACTTAAGTATTTTGAAATTTATTTTTCGTGTCAGTAAATCTTTTAAAAGTATTTCAGATTTACAATAGCACATTTTATCTGATGCTGATTTTGATGTATTTCTCTGTGTGCAAATAAAATTATATGAAGATATGAAAACGTTGCTTTTGTTTCTTTGCTTGTATTTGGCCTGTGTTAATTTCTACTTTGATATTAAAAATAAAAATTCTTATCTCAGCAACAATGTTTTTTCTATTTGCTTTATTTCTTTGTGTAAGTAAAGAATGAAAATAGAGAAATGAATTTAATAACTTTAATTTGACAGTGTAATGATTCCTTTCTGTTTGAATGTTTGAGATAAATTCTTCTACACTGACATTGTCATCATCTTGGTTGTCACAATGCAGGATCATCTTTAACAACTGCATGATTAGCACAAATACCATTAAGATCCAGTATTATAAAAATATAGTATTATAGGTTTCTACCAATAACCCATTAATGTCGATCTATCCCATTTTGGGGTTGGTGGGCATTACGAGCTAAACATTAATTTGTATAAAGTCCAACAAAATGACTAAGGACTGCCTATAGCAATCATGCCGATTTGTACCTCATATTATCATCAGTAAATTCCACAAACTCTAAATTTAAAAGTGGCTTCCCCCCTCCCCTTAATTTATAAAAGAAAAATACAATTTAATATTGTTTGAAAATGAAGTGACACATTTCCAGTTATGAAACTTTGACATGATTGTTCAAATTTCAAATCTGCAAAAAATTTGGCCTGAAATATTTTGGAATACTAAAATTTGTTGCTAATTAAGTTGATGGAAAAGATAACACTTATAGAGAAAATAAAATGTAAATTTTAGTATATAATTTTCATTGTATTTATAACTTGGTTTTTGTTATCGATCTGTTTTCCTTTTTTTTTATCCATCTGTTGCTACAAACAAGCTGACGACTGTTTGAGATTATTTCTTATTTTAACAAAATAACTGATGAAATTTGAAGCAAAGGATCAATATGATTTGATATTATGGACTGAAAATTATGAAAGAAATGGCGTTGTGTTATTTCTCCCTGTAGACTGCAATTTGTGAATTCAAACCAAAAGAGGCCCATTTGTTAATTGATGCCAGTGTTATATATTCAATAAGCATCATTATATGTTAATATAAAATATTAGATTTCTTAAAATATTTTAAGACATAGTAGTCATTGTGTAATTTTATTATAATTATCTTTTCCTTACTTAAATTTCCCAAAATGTCAGGCTCCCAATACATGTGGTCAAAATCTCATAAAAAAACAAGCACATACACATGCATACACACACAGACACCTCACCTCTTTGCAATATTTTAAACTAAACATATGTAATATTTGCTTCTGGTCAGATTAAATAACTTTTAAATCGATTAATATTTTTCTCAAATAACATTTCAGAAAAGTATGTTTTATTTTTTAATAAAAGATAATTATGTTGTGTTGATTCATTTATCAATATGGACAATTTTTATAGATTTTACTGACAATCAAAAACATAACATTCCAATCGGTTTGAAATAGAGCAAAGTGTTTTTGTTTATTGGAAATATTAAATTTAATCTATTAGCGTGGAATTAAACCTAAAATAAAAACTTCCAGAAAGATCTATATTTCTGAGATGAGCTATTGTATTTATTTACACTATTCGGAGTGTTGTCCTCATCTTTGACATATTCAGCTGTTGTATGCTGCAGGTAAAAAATGTTTCATTTTTTAAAAAAACCTTTTAAACTTTGGGTATTGCTTTTCTTTTTTTTTCTTTTTGAGATACCAATGTTAATATTTAACAAAGTAAATACTGATATTGTGTTTGACCCCCACATTAAAACAAGCAAAACATGCCAACTTGGCAATCAGTACCATTTTGTGCACTCTGAAATAAAATCATGTTCCTGTGTCAAAACACTTTTATTAATCATGTCATATGCTTACTGTCAACCTTTTGAAAGATCTAGCCACAACTATATCAATATCCTGGTTGCCAAAAGTCATTGTGCTTTTTTATTCCTGTGATAAGGTAAAACTGTAACGCTCAATTCAAATCTAATAGAAACTTACCGATTAGCCATCAGTGACATGGTGTTAAGCAAATTTATTGCGAATAAATCCTTGCAATAGTTTAGAAGAAAAAAACTATCAATGCACATTCAAAAGAATGGCATTCTGAAAGCTTTTTCATCATCATGGACCCATTAACTAAATCTTGTACACATTTATTTAAGCTAAAAATTGCCATGAATTAATGACATAATCTACCACTTATCTCCCATTACTAACCAGATGATAAAATATTGGATCAGTTCTTATAAACATTATGAAAATAATTGAATTCATATACAATTTAATTAATCAAATATTCATCTATAAATTATTTAATGTTTGAAAATTTATATTTGCTGTTGTTTATCCATCTTTCATTGTCTAAACACTCTAAAGATTTTTGCTAATTAAAACCCTGCAGATTACTTATCAGGGGACAATATATATTTTTGTTCATTATCATGCAACCAATTACTAAATACCGTACAAAAGATATTGCGAGATTTTATTATGTAACGGTAATAGTATCCATAGTGTAATTATTGACAATTATTTTTATATGTATAAAGATTACCATAAAGAATAGTTTGCAGATAAGAGAAAAAATTGTAGTAAGTTATAAAGAGAACCTAACATTGGAAACTGAAAAAACTTGAACAGAAATCATAGAACAAGTAAAAAAAAAAAAATAAGGAAAATATTGGCAAGATCCAAAAAAGAAAAAAAATGTGCTTGAGAACATCTTAAAAAGTGATTTGAGAAATATTAAGTCATAGACAAGAAAAGTGGGTTGACTAGCAAGAAACTAAAGTTGGTGTTGTAAACAAGGAAAAAGAAGATGTCAAATATTAACTAAAAGACATGAAGTCAACCAAACTCTTAACTTCAATTAAACATCATAAAGAGAAATATGCAAGTTGAACAACAAGTATTTTCAGTTAGGATTGTTGACAATCAAATTTTATTGCATATTAAAATTTAACATGAATTTTTCTTAAATAAATTATAATTATTCAAATTTAATTCAATATGATTTTATTCTAAAAATTTATTTTAATAATCGACTGATTATTGTAAGAAGTGCCCAAACAGACTTTGTGGGCTGAGGTAAATCGTAATGATTAAGTGCTAATTTCAAGAAGTGCTCTTGTTTCTGTGCTGGTTTGAAAACCCCCTGTTAATACTTTCTCTAAATTTTAGCAATTATCAGTAAGTTTCTAAGTTCATAAAATGACATTTACCGCTCTGGCTGGTGAAAGCAGTAATGACTGCATTATTGCAATAAATGTTAAGAAATCAAGAAAAGTAAAATTTATTTATTTCAATTTTAGTTCAATGTATATTTTCTGTTTTCACAGAAAAAATTGTGATGTTTGTGAAAATTGATTTGTATTTTTACAGTAAGATTTTCAAACTCTTTGAGATCTTTTAGAATTGCTGATGAATTTGATTAAATAGTAAAAGATGTCTTGGAAGAATCTAAAAATGCAGTTTATTCCAGTTTTTAGTGGCAACATTTTTTAAATCTTTTTTTTTTTTTTCTTTCTTTCTTTTTTAAATTGCAATTGTTCGTTTTTTATTTTATGGAAGCTCAAAATGAAACTAAACTAAAACATTAAGATATGTCCCATGACTGACACATTTCTGCACTGAATGTTAGTTTCTTGATTGTGCTAATTATGGTCTTCCATATTTAAGTGAGTTTTGGGTAGGAATTTTACATAGTAAGGATGCGATTGTGATGTTTGAACTTTTGAACAATGTTGCTTGGGAAAATAGATTTTTTTTTTTTTTTTTCTCAAAAGTAATTAATATTTTTACAAAATCTAATTATTTCTTAAATTTAAAAAATATCTGGGACATATTGAATTTTTAAGAGATTTTTAATTTCTTTTGTCAGCTTCTGCCAGGTTCAGTCATCCATCTGGGAAATAAGTTTTTATTTTTTTAAGAATGGCTAAAATCTTTAAGGATATTTAATTTTTCTTTTTTTTTTTTTTACAGATAAACTTTAGGTTTTTAACTTTCAAGTAAAACCAAACTTTTTTTTTTTTTTTTTTTTTCTTCAAATTTTTGGGAAGGTACCTAATATTCATTGTATAAATATAAGTACATAGTGATGACTTTGCTTAATTAATACCAAATTTATTGTGAACATTTGCTTGATAAAATCTGATATGTGTGTACAATTGATGTCCAAAAAGTAAAGTAAGATGCTTGCATTTAAGTTAAGTCATGAAAGAAATTGATGAAAACTGTGTCACGGCAGGCAAGAGGTGTGTTGTTCATGAACTTCATACTCTATAGTCAAACACTTAACACATGCTATGAAACATTGAAAAGACTGAAGTAAGGTGTTTGTCAAGAGAGACTAGTACGTTTGTGTAAAGGTATGTCATCTTGCTGCACAACAATGCCACCCAACAAATGGTCAACATGATAAAGGAACAGATCCTGCACTATGGTTGGGATGTTTTACCACTTCCAATGTATTAGCCTAACTTGATTTCTTTCTGATAATAATTCATTTCTGGTGTATAAGTATGCTCTGTAAGAATAAAAAGATCCAGTGATTTATTTTAAATTAACTGAATCCTTAAAAAAAAGGATTAAACAGACTTTTTTTTTCTAGGAATAAAACACATGATTTGAAAGAATCCTGAATCCAGCCATTCATATTAAAAGTTTGAATAGACAGTACATAGTTCTTTTTCTGATGAATACCTTGCTTGCTTTTGCTAGGCTCATAAATGCAGTAATTCATGTTAATTGAAGCCTTAAGAGAAACATTCAATAGAAATTTAATTGTCTATAGTAATGATTTGCAAAAAAAAATTCTTAAATGCAGCAAATTCATATTAAAGGAAAGAAAATAATTCATGTCATTCATATAAGGTGAAATTTTTGCTAAACTTAAAAATCCAGCAATTCATATTGAATAAAGATAAACCTTAGAATAAATAATAAATATCAATTTTCCTGTGAATAAGATGCATGTTTTGTAAGACATATACATCCGTTAATTATTATTCAATTAAGAGAACCTTTACTTAAAGCAACAATCACTTTCTTTTGTTGCATCAGAAGCACGTTTTCGTGATATATATATATATATATATAAATCCCAAATTTCATATTAAGAGAAACAAAAGAAACACTCTGTACATTCCAACATCTAAGATTCTCCAGCCTTGTCAATTCTGTATGTTACAGAATAAATATCTCTTAAGATGCATTCAAAAATCCAGCAATTCATAATGGGACAAGGAGAAACCTTATAATAAAATCAAAATGATATTTGTTTTGGCATAAAATTTGCATGCTTTGGAAAATTCAACAATTCATACTAAAATGATTGAGTATTTTATTCAGTAGAAAATACAATCTAGAAAAATTATCACTCTATTCATATTAATATAAGATAAACTGTCAGTGAATTTTAGTCTGGTAAATAACATGTTTTGCAAAACTTGTTAAATATTGCATTTCATATTAAAATTATCATATTTTGCAAGCTTAATAAATGAAGTTATTCATGTTAAATTGAGAGAAATGAAAGCAGAAATAATTCATTTCCGGTGTAGACAATACTTTATTTCAAGGCTTATGAATGCAGAATTCATGTTGAATTGAAAGTAACTCTAGAAGAAATAGTAAATACTGAATTTTCAACTTATACGATGAATCAAAACCCACAAATCTAGAAACTTGTATCTAATATATACTGCATTTCCCATGTATTTTATATATTTATATATATATATATATATATAAATCTATATATATATATATATATATATATATATATATATATATATATATATATATATATATATTACAAAACTTAATTTTAAATTGAGTGTATTCTTATAAATTATAAATTCTATATTTCTGAAGCATAGAATGTATATTTTGCAAGATTTCTAAATCCAGCCATTCCTATGAAGGTAAGAGAAACCTCAGTATTTTATGTTGTAATTTGTAAAATAAGGAATTATCGTTGTTTGCCTTGTTACTAGGAAGAGCATGCTCATCTATAAATGCTATATTTTCCATCACACAAAGTGAATGTTTTGCAAGATTCATAAATATAATCATTCATATTACCCTAACACTAAACCTGCCATGAAAACTATTCTGTTTTATATTATACACTGCATTTATTTTGTCAGACATCCCAAAGTTCATGTGAAAATAAATAAATTTAAAGGTGAAATAAATACATAAACCCTTCCAATCATTAAATTGACAGAAGGTAACATTAAATGTTTTCTTCTTTTTCTGACAGATTGTTTGTTTTGCAAGGGACATAAATTATATGCACACTTAAAAGAAAGAACAACTTTATTGTTCAATTTCTAATGCACTTGTTTTGAAAGAATAAATAGTTCACAAACTTAGATTAAATGAAGAGAATAAAGGCAGTTTTCACATGCTCGTTTTGAATGATTAAAACTTCCAGTAACTCATGTTTAATTGGAAAAGAACAAGGAGTAAACAATATATTTTGTTGTGTATAGTGTGCATTTTTTAATGATTCCAATAATGATGTGGGCAGAAAAAAGAAAGAACTCTTTGAAATATTAAAAATAATGTTCCATAATTAAATTTTGAAAACAATTAGAAAAAACGTTTATTTTTCTATGCATGTTTTCAAATTTGGCAATTGAAATAAAAAACTTAAAATCAAAAAGGATTTTTTCTATGGTATGATGTGTATGCTTTCAAAGATTTCAAAATCCACCAACTCCTATGAAATTAAAAGAACACTTAGAAATGTGCAGGATGCATTTTATAATACAACTCGGAAGACATGGAAAAATGAATAAATATATTTTCCTAGATTTAACAATCTGGCAACTCCTGTAAGAGAATACCTATAAGACAATCTATTTTAAACATGCCATAATCCAGCAACTCTAAAAGAAATGTAAAGAAGGGTAAATTCAATATTTAACTGTGTATAAAACATAAATTTTCAAATCTGGCAACTCATTAAATAGAATGAATTATTAAATACTATATTTTCTTAAAATGTGCAGGTTTCAAAGAGCTGATAATTCAGCAGAAATGCATATTAAATTAAGACATTAAGTAACATTAAATGTATTTTTATAAATACACTGCAGATAACTTGAAATCATATTAGCAGAACATTTACAGCAAATACAATGTCTCCTGGGTTTCAAAGGATCTGTGGAATTTAGAGTACAAATTAGAAGGATCAAAGAAGATAGGTTTCCAGTATGTAATGTGCATGTCTCAAAAGTATGATAATTTGGTAAGGCATTTTAAATCAAAGAGAATCCTTACAAGAAAATATAAATACTATATTATCCTCTGTGTAAGTTTCAGGTTATCAAATGATAAGCATTCAACCGTAATTCCTTTTAGAAAACCTTTCGAACAGAATGAATGCCATATTCTTGTGTACACTGTCCGTGATTTTAGATTTTTGAAAATCTGTCGAGAGGCTCTTGGAAGAAAGAAAATACAACAATTTCCTGATTTTGCGGGTCCTTTGGGAACATCTTAATTGTTCAGGTGACTGGTGGCCGTCTACGTCAGACGACAGGTTATAGTTATCGTAATTAACGCATTTCTGCGTAGAGGGTCTAGCCTTGAAACGGCACCGTTTTTTTTTTTTATGTTTCGGTTGCTGGGTGTCTGAAGAATAAGTGTCAGTCTCTGATGTAGGGTGAGTCTGTTTTTGGGGGTGTCGTTCTTTCTTCAGAAGTAGAAGAAGGTTCATAAGGATAATCGGATTCATCCGATAGAGTATCTGAACTAGAAGTACGCGGGATTTGATCGACTAGCTTAACTGGGCTGGTTCTGAAAACTGGATTTTCGTGATTCTCCTTCGCAGTAGTCTCTTCAGGTGTATTTCCAGCCGGCGCAAGATCTCTTAAGGAGACTGTTGATTGTCTTCCTTCCGCAGTTTCAATCCGGGCGTATTGGGGGTTCGCCTCAATTAGTTTCACTTTGCTGACTAAGGGGTCATGTTTACTATGACGAACATGGTGGTTCAGTAAAACGATTCCAGGTTGAGCAAGCCATGAGGGGAGGGAAGTGCCTGTTGAGGTTTGTCTTTGGAACGGAAAAAACCTCATGTGGAGTGGTGTTTGTAGAAGTACACAGTAGGGTCCTGATAGCGTTTAGAGCCTCGGGGATGACACTTTCCCATTTTGAGATCGGCATTTTCCGGTTTGCTAACGCCAACTGAACTGTTTTCCATATTATTCCATTATATCTTTCACAGAGTCCGTTCCCTTGAGGGTTGTAAGGGGAGGTTCGGCTTACTGCCACTCTTCATTCATGCAAAAAATTCTTGAGATCTTCCGACATAAAGGCAGATCCCCGATCTGTATGAATATATGCAGGCACGCCGAAAATTGCGAAAGGGGAGCAGAGGCCTTGAATAACTGTAGTAGCCGTTACATCAGGGCATGGAATGACGAAGGGGAACCTTGAGTACTCGTCAATTACAGTAAGCATGTATTTATTTTGAGTTTTAGAAGGTAGTGGACCCTTGAAATCCAGATTAAGCCTTTCGAAAGGCTGAGTGGCCTTTATGAGTGTTGTTTGAGGGGGCTTATAGAATCTTGGCTTATTTTCTGCACATATTTGGCAAGAGTTGGTAATTCTTTTTACATCTTCAACAGAATATGGTAAATTCCTGCTCCGGACTACATGAGTCAATCTTGTGATGCCCGGGTGGCACAATTCTCGGTGTATGCTCTGAAGATCAGATGAGCTTGCTGTTAGACCGCACACCCTTGAAAGTGCGTCAACTGCAGCATTCTCCTTTCCAGGGCGATAGGAGACGTCGAATGAATAACAGGAGAGTTCCATCCGCCATCTTGCAATTTTCTCATTTTTTATTTTACTTGAGGTTTTTGGGTTAAACATGAATGATACCGATTATTGGGCGGTGATAAGGTGGAATTGTCTACCGATCAGATAATGCCTCCATTTTCGTAAAGCTTCAACTATGGCGTACGCTTCTTTTTCTATGGCAGTATGCTTTCGTTCAGACTTCGAGAGTGTCCTAGAGAAAAAAGCTACAGGCCGACCATTTTGTCTCAAGGAGGCAGCTATTGCCAAATCAGATGCATCGGTTTCAACTACTAGTGGAGCTGAAGGATTAATGGCAGCAATGGCAGAATTAGCAATATCCCTTTCTAAATTTTGAAACGCTCTAATGGCTGAATCAGATAATGGAAAAGTTCTTACTTGAGTAAGTAAATGTATTTTTTCAGAAAAGGACTCAACCCATTGGGAATAGTGGGCAAACATGCCAAGGGCTTGTCATAATGCAGCTATATTTCCAGGAATTGGTAATTCCATTAGGGGTTTAAGTCGTTCCGGGTCCGGTCTCATGGCACCATTTCTGACTATGTACCCTAGTAGCTTGATGCTTTTCAAATTATATGAACACTTTTCCTTATTAAGTGTCAGGTCATATTTATTTACGGCGGCCATGAATCGTTTGAGGTTGTGGTTATGATCTTCCTCGTTATAACCGCAAATAGTGACATTGTCTATGTATGCCACAGTACCTTTCAATTTCTCCTTAGAAATGATTTCGTCTATTACCCTTTGAAAACTTGCGACCCCATTTGTAACCCCAAATGGGATCCTACGGAATTGATATAAACGCCCACAAGCTTCGAATGCCGTGTAAGGTTTTTCCTCCGGCTTAATGGGTATCTGATGGTAGGCACTCCTAAGGCCCAATGTACTGAAAATACGATACTTAGCGATATCGGAAACCATTTCGTCAATACAGGGCAGCGGATACGCATCGAGCTGTGTATATCTGTTGATGGTTTGGGAATAATCAACAACCATCCTCTTTTTATGGTTTTCATTAGTCGTTATTAGGACCTGGGCTCTCCATGGCGATTTGCTGGGCTCTATAATATTTTCCTTAAGAAGTCTCTTCACTTACATTGTCTTTGAGCGAATGGCGTCTAGATTTTACGGCTATAGGTTTGCAGTCAGAAGTTAGATTTGAGAAGAGAGATAGATATTGGACTTTTGCAGTGGCTAATCCACATATTTGCAGCGCTGGTTTGGTACCACCGAACGGAATTGTAAGGTGAGAATGTCGGTTAAGGAAATTGTGCCCTAGAACTACTTCACAGCAGAGGTTCCTCATTACAAACAACTTGATTTTAGAATAGAAATTTTCTTTTAGCTTGAGGTTAACCATGCAAAATCCGATTACACGGCAGGATAAGGACGAAGTGGCCATCGATATTTGATTAGAACAGGAAACGATTTTCCATTTGTATGTTTCCACGATATGTGCATTGATAAAATTTTCAGAACTCCCCGTATCAATAAGAACGTGGAGATTTAGTCCGTTCACTCTGGCCGGCACAATTGTTTTAGAGAGGCATTTGGGAGATCAGTCGATATTGTAGATAGAGATAGGGTAGCGGCTAAACAGGTTTTCTGTAAAGAGGCCGACCGACAAAACTTTAAAAAATGTCCCTGCTTGCCACATCCATGACATCTACTGTTTCAAGCCAGGCAGGATGAATGAGCCTGTTTACGAAGACCGCAGAAGTAGCACTTAATCTCAGCTGCAGCGATAGTAACGGGTTGTTCAATAGTATTTGAAGAATCCTTATCCTGGGGGTCACAATGTTGTGAATTTGAGATGGGAATTTGTTGAGAATGAGAATGGGCAGGAATAGTAGCCCCTGAAAAATCAGGTTGCGAATAGAGATCTGATTGTCTCTGGGCTATGTCCAACGTAAGGGCTAGTTCGTAGGCGGTAGCCAGATCCAAGTCCTTGTTTTCGAGCATCCTTTGTCTGATTTGATTAGACTGTACTCCACTGATGAAGGCATCTCTTATTGAGATATCTCTGGCTTGGCTTGCTGTCAGGGCAGTAAAATCACAGTCACGACTTAATATTTTCAGGCTTTGAAGATACAGCTCTAGACTTTCTTCAGTCTCTTGACGCCGAGTAGCAAGTAAGTATCGTGCAAAAATGGAGTTTTTCTTTTTAATGAACATACCATCCAGAGTGCTTATAGCAGTATCGTAATTTTGACACTCGGGCAAACACTTATAAATGGGAGTGGAAACATGGTGTAATAAGAGGGTTAATTTCTGTGAGCCAGTCAATGCTGACGTAGAAGAAGACTGCAGCTCCGAAAGAAATCCCCCGAACATATTCCTCCAATGTTGCCATTTGTCACTAGAGTCAGGGTCTGATGTATCGAGTTCCAGTCGGTCTGGCTTGAGGTATCGTTCCATTATTTTAAGTTGAATAAATTGTAATGAATAACTCGAGGCGAATAAATTTAAGAAAGCTATATTCAACTTAATACAACTGCTAAACGAAAGAAAAAGAAAAGAATTAAGTTAGCTTATTTGTAAGCATATGAAGTCTGTCCATTACCAAAAAGAGGGGGAAGCAGGTTGTAGGAATTACTCACAACTCCCTCCTAAGCTCAATGATACCTCATTTTTATTTCTACACCACTGTGTTTAGTGAAAAACAAAAAATCGATTTCAACACAAATTTTAAAATGAAATTTCCTTAATTTTTAAACAAACTTCACCCAATTGCAACAAACGATAAGTTAATTGTTTAACAGTCATTTAACTTGATAATTGAGTTCACCCGTAAGTGAAAACCCATGTAAATAGTGAAAAGTGGTGATTTTTTTACGGGTTTGTTTTTTATTTTGCATTGATCTTTGAACCAATTTTCATCAAACTTGACAATTGCTTTATGTATCCTCTTTTACATCCCTGGTAGCACACTTACAAATTGAATTTCAAAAACTCCAAAGTAATTGTGGTCTGAAGTGGGTTTTCATGTTGCCCCTTCATGTCCTCGGCTAACTTTGATTGAATAAATACAGACCACTTCTGTTATATCAGTAACTGCATTAATTCAAAATGTTTTTTTTAATGAAATTACTTTAAATAATTCAACAAGATAGACTCTGTTACATCTAAACATGATGTTGTTTTTGCTTCATTTTAACTGTATGCTTTTTCTGATTGACCAGTTGGATATGGCTGCTAGTATTATAATAATAACAACACAATTAATAGAAAATCTTGTAAATCTAGACACAAAATACAAGAAAAGAACAAATCAAAGTTGTAAAAAATCTCTCCTTGTTTTATTTATACACTCTAAAAATAACATACATTCATCTTCAGACATCTGATATGTACAGGTAGGAAAAATTATGGAAACAGTTTAGTGAAAGTTCTAGCAGTTACCATTGGTTGCTTTAAATTCATCTGAAGTGAAAATGTTGAGAGAGAGACAACCACAAGCATCAATGAAGGAAAAGTTTCATGTTATCAAAATGGTATCAAGAATAATTAAGGAAGCATTTCTTAAAAAAGGGGAAAAATACAAAAATAAAACATTCAGCACCAAATGATGGAAATTAACATTTTCACTACATTACCAGATATAACATGCCTATTAATTTTCTCCTTTTCTTTGAGTTAAAATCTGCCTATCAGTAAATTCATTTTAACTTTAGGATTGTATAAATGGAGTTTTTAAAGAAAAGTTTTGGTTTATGGCATTACAACAAAAATGACCAGGAAACAAAAAGTGGTCTTAATGAACTGTGAATAGCTTAAAGGGAGTAAGTGAGAAAATTGTTTAATTAAATCACACATGCCACTTTTAAAAATGATTAATTTGTACTGTAAAAATACCTCTGAGAACAGTAGATTAAAATAAATTGTGTTACACTTGGTTCTAATATAATTTTAAATATGAATAATGTGGATTTAAAAAAAAAAATTATAAGTGAATATTTCTAATAAGTATCATTGAGTCAGATTTTAAGTTATATAATGACAGATTTATTCCACTATATATATATATATATATATATTCATGATAACTAACACTTGTGGTAGAATGTAAGGTTTTGTCTTGTGCTCAGACATTATAAAATGTCAAAGAAATTATAATTTTTTAACAAATTGTAAAAATTATTTAGTCCTTAAGTAAATGGAATTGAATAATTAAAATCACTAGTCGACATTAGGTCAGTATAAAAATGGTTACAATCTTTGCAAGAAAAGAAATAGGATTTTATATAAAACAAACCTGACTTAAGGAAGTGGAATATATTTATAAAGATAATTAATTTGGTATTGATGATAAAAAACAATGTTCATTGCTGATATTGAGTGAAGATCTATATACATGAAGATGACAAATTTATTCTGTTGTTATTATTATATAGATATAATAATTATAAAACAGTTATTTTTTTTTTCCAAAAACAGAGATATTAGTACCATTGAGTATAAGGAACAACTGGATGTATATAAATCATTTCAGTGGTTACGGGCTTAGGAAAGATGTTTATAAATCAAACATATGAATCCTAAGCTTTAATTAAAGTCCACTTATTACTAGATGAGCTGTGACAACCTCGCTTCACAAAAGGGTGTTTATATAGTAATTATTATTAATAAAGTTTAATATTTATTTTTTTAATTTTGTGAAGCAACTTTTAAATTCTTTACTAAAATATGCAAAATAGGTTTCCAAGCAGAGAAATAAAAAAAAAGCAGTTACTTGTTAACATATGTTCACTGTCAGCAGAAATACTATTCTTCTGTATTTCAGCATTTATCATCACACAATATTCTATTGTTTGAAAATAAAATTGGGGAAACTTGTAAGTCAAGAACTAAAAAATAGTTGAAAAATTCTTGTTTATAAATGATAGGATAAAGCCTTGCTATGAAGATAAACTTTCTTACCAGGTTTCAGATTCTTTTTGTAGAATTTTTGAAATTGCTTAAAGATGAATTAATAAAGGAAATAGATTAAAATAATCATTTTCAACAGAATGATTAATAACTATAGTCACATAATCTAATATCTACGTTGCCATATAGAAAAGATTATCTCTATAACAATAATTGATAACTGATGTAACTTCTTTTTATACTATCATTTTATAACATTCAAAATACTAAAAATTGCTATAAGATTTCAATCATGAAGCAAGGTAAAAAATACGAATCAAAGATCTGTCAAAATAAAAAGGCTTCCTAACACAATTTGTAACATAAAATTATGTTGACTTTTTATTAGTAAAAACTGTTTCAGAAGGAAATTTATGAAGTTTTTCTGTAGATCTTAACCTCTCAGGTTAAAGTAACATTAACCCTTTCCATGTAAATAAAAATGAAAGAGACAAGTTAGTATCTTTTGATTATCAAGTAAAAGCTAAATTAAAATAGTTAATGAATAGTCAATTTCAGTATCTGTCTATATTTCTGAGATGAGGTATTATGTACATTATTCGGACTATTGTCCTCATCTTTGTCACCATATTTATGACAACATTTCAGTTGTTGTACGCTCTGGCCTTCTTCAGGTGGTTGGAATGTTGAACTGAACCTTTTATTTCGCTCACTGTGGTAGACTGTTCTAGTTCCATGTGCAATGGATGTCAGTTATCTCCTGTTAATTTCCCTCTGAAAGTTCTTCCCTGCCTTAACCGGGTATTGAACTCACTCTTTGGATCCTGTCATTGGATCTAACCAACACCTTTATCCACTGTGCCATGTGTCCTTGTAATGTAAACAGTCAATTTGTTTTAATTTGATGAGTTATTTAAAAAGTAATCTCCCCAGTTACATCTCATTGTTCATGAGATATCAAACAATAATATGAAAACTCAATTTTTTTGTAAAATTGTAATTAAGAGAAATTCAAGGAAAATAGTATTCTGCAAATGTCATGTTTTGTCAGTTACTGAGGAAATTTATATTGTAAATGTATATACTACAAAATTATTCAAATTATTATTGTTTTAATTTGCTGCAATTTTCATATTTAAAAAGTTGTTATTTTGCATACATTATAAATGTTTACCGTATTTCCTAAAACTTTGGCCATTCTCAAAAGTCATATTTCTAAGGCTGAGAAATTCCTGAATGGAAACAATTACTAGCCATTGAGTAAAAAGTTTATGAATTTACTTCTCAATATTTGTAATGTATCAAGAATGAACGGTATGAACAAATTTGAGGTAGAATATGCAAGATTTAGGAAAAAGTAGGAAATTTTATTAAGTCAAGTGTTATTTCAGGTCCTCCAAAATTACTGTACAAAAGCCTAAACAAGTATAAATAAAAATTTGATTATTAAAGATTTAAATAATGCAAGCACTGATTTACTTCTGGATATTAGAAAAGTTTCCATGTCAGAAACATTCATCATTGTTATGAAGCAATAATCAGAAGATTTTGTATGACTTTCACTAACAAGTAGGGAATAGAAAACAATGATTAAGAGAAAAGATAATTAGATTAACATGACAATAAAAGCTTTCAGGTGAGAAACACTTAACAATATTCACAAAACTTTACTGTGTTGAGAATTCCCTTTAAGAAAAAACTTTGTGCTGAAATTCTGAATGTAGTAATTTAAGGAAGATCAAATTAAAAGTGTAAATAGGGATAAATATCTAAAATCCTTCTAATCTATTTCCTGTTATAACATTTCAACTGAAGTGTAACTTGTAAAAACATTAATAACAAAAATAGAATTTAAAGAATCAAAAATGAATCAAATCACAAAAACATGTACCATTTATCAGAGCCTTTATTTTATCAAATTTACATCAAACAACAAATTTGATTTTTTGTACAGTAAAAGTTTTGGTTTCAAATTTAATACTTATTGAAGAATAAAATAAGTAGCAAAATTTAGCATGAGATACACAAATTCAGAGATAATAAATTTAAATGAGCAACTGAATGTAAACAATCTGGATCATTTTTTTTTCCTGGTTTTTATCTTTTCTGCCAGCATTTCCTGAGATTCTTTGAATCCAATTGACACTATTATTGTTATCTTTGTCATAAGGCACTTACACGTTTAAATCAGAAAATGTTTCTGGCAATTCCTTTATGGCTGCTTGTAATTTGTTTTCCTAGATTTTGATAAGACTGAAGGATGTAAAATGAAAAGTTAAGCAACTTTGAATCCATATCCAATATCAATGGAGGACTGTGTAATATAATATTGGCATAAAAAAAACTCATTAAATGCTAATAGCTTTGAATGATTTGATATTTTTCTTTTTTTTAAATATGAAATCACTGATTCTCATATTTAATAATCATCCTGGCAAATTGCTGCTTACTTAAAATTGTTTGTAACAGTAAGAACAATCTAAACACTAGTATTGCAAATATTAAGTCTCAGACAAGCTGAAAATATGATTCATCATGAAAAATTTGCACCAAATGAATTTTCTTTGTTATGATAATAATCTCCTCAATTTGTCAGAACAAGTTATGCCTTAACTATCAGACTGGATTGATAAGATTCTTGAAAATCTGGGGCATTATTAATGGACAGAGCCCAGTTAGATACTTAATAATAATTGCATACATACAATATTTTTTAAAAAATAAAAGCAAAAAACAATTATTAGTTTGTTGCTGAATAGATGTTTGAAAAATCATTTATGTAAATGGGGTTCTGAATATAAATTTTGGAAATCACTTGTTAAAATCAAGAATGTATTTAAAATGTGATTTTAGAATGTAAAATTTAGATGAGGTAAATAGATTAATAGTTAATACAGGCTGGCAGAATGCAAGGACCTATGAGAAAAGTTTTCAATAGATAGAACATATGAGAGAAGATGAAGAAAATATAAATTTTTCAGTTATAGCATTTTTAATGACAGGAATAACCATATAAAGTCATTCATTACAAAACTGTAATGATTTATAGAATAAAAATGGAGTGTTATATAGTCATAAAAACTAATTAGATTTCATCTAAGCTATGAAAGGTTTTCAAATCTATAGCAAGTAAGTTTCTTGAAAAAAGTGAGTTGTATTACGATATATTGTTATATTTGTGAGCCCTTCACCCGAGGAAGCATTTATCATCTAATAAAGAAGGCTGCAAATGGTGTTCAGGCACTATTTATTTAAAAATGGAAAGTGTAGAGGGTAAAAGTTAACATCAAAAGACGCAGAAATACTGAATGGCAGTGGAATTTCAATAAGAAAAGTGGTTAGAGAGAAACTAGTTATAAAAATGGAAAATTTATGACGTGAATAATAAATTAAGCTGGGGGATATTTCAATAAAATCAGATGACAGCATGAAAATAGATAAGAATATTGAAAATATAATAGATAACATATTAAAATTCTCAAATAAATAATAAATGTACTCTTAATAGACGTAGACGAGAATATTTTAACAGTAAAGAAAGGAAATGGAAAAAAAAATTCCTTACTGAAATTTATTTTTGCTAATCAGTATGAAACAGATCAAATCTACAACTTATTTTTTTGACATCATTTAAATTTGCCAGCCAATTAAATAAATGTTTAAGAACTATTTCTTTAGAATAGAATTTTTTGTGGACATTTTAAATATATCAATTGACTACAATACTCTTGTTATGTATATTTATTTTCTGTAACACATGATTGAGGTAAACACTTGGAATGAGTCAGCATTCAGCTCTATTAAAACAGTGTATCAATCAAGATTAAATAATAGTGACATAAGACGTCATGTCACATTAAACAGACATAATAATAATAATTGCTGTTCACGGTTTCATTGAAAGGCTATTTTTCTATTCTTATTAGTGTTATTGATAATTTGTAATAAAAATGCTTTAAGTTAGCCATTTAGAGAAAAGCTTTGTTTACTAAATTTTATAAAAAAAAAAGCTGTCACTCTGAATGATGTAATTTATCTATAGATTTTTTTCACAGTACTTTTCACCATCAAAATGCTAAATAAAGCTTTAAACTTTTACTTAAAATAGCTAAAAGCAGTTTAAATTGACCGCATAAAGAATAACAAATAGTTTAAAGATACAGATATACATTTTTATAAAAGAATTGCCAAATTTAGTTTCCTCCAATATTTTAATCATTTTCTGCACTTCAGTTGTATATAAAAAAACTCAAATGATTTCTAAAAAGAAACAACAAAATAATTTTACTTTTTAAAACTTTCTTAAAATGAAGTTTTAATTTTTTTTTTATAATTTCTATTGAGAAATGTTTTTAAAAAAATAGCTGACCAAAGGGAGAGCAGCCTCAAACATGCATATAAATAGATATACATCACCCAGCTTGTCAACAACAACTGGTACCATAATACAATGGAATTAGCTTCTTTTTCTTTCTCTCTCTGGTGCCAGGTTCACAAGAATATGTTACAAGAATGTTATCAGTAGTAAGCTAGCAACAGCATCTCTAAGTTTTGTGAGGAGAGTAAAATTGACATGACAATCATGAAAAAAGCCAAGGATTCCCAGTTCTGACATTTGATAAGTTATTAATTCAAACATGTTTAAATTTTAATTAGTAACTCAGAATAAATTTGGAACAAGTTGATCCCTGATATTTGGCAAATTTATTATTCATATTTAAAAATTCTCTTTTGAATTATAACTTGTAAAATTGTAAGGAGCTCAGCTGATAGATACAAACCCAAATACAACAGATATCTGTTTGTTTTAATAGCATTTAATATGTGAATATTTTATATAAAAATAATCGGATTTAATGAAGTAGAGCAAACAGACTTTGTTCTTTCGTAGTAGTACAAAAATAAGAAGAATGATATGCTAATTTATGTTTTTTTTTTTTACCTTATGTAAAAGTTTAATTTTTATAATCAGTTCACAATCAATACACTTGTAAACTAATTGCCAGTAAGAACTGAATGAAGTTATTTAAAATTTGAGGCATAATAATAATATGGCTATTTAAATGCTTATGAATTTATTACTTTTTACAGATGTATGAGATCAAAATCTTACATGTTCATTTTCTGCAAGACCCATTTAAAGAGAATTTATGAAGCATGACATTTTCACATTTAAAATTTAATATTTTGCTTCCATTACTTTCATGAAAGGAAATTTTAAATTATACCAGAACTCAAAGTTGAGCATACAAAAATCTGTACAGACTGGGTTGATGGTGCATTCAGAAAAATACAGCCATGTAGATCATATGTTTGTGTGTACAACCAGAGTTAATGATACGACCAAAAGAATTAACTATAATTATTTTCATGTTGCACTGATTTCAGACTAGTGGCATTTTTGTTTTTTTCTTTTATTAAATATATGTGTATATTTTAAGAAACCGTAATATTTTTCTTTAACATTTTGAAATATTGTTCTCAAAAAATATTAAATTTATCACAATTAAAAAAAAAAAAAGAAGCGAGATGACCAAACCAACAGCTAAATGGGACAGAATATTTATTGCAGCCAATAAAATAATAGTAGAGAAGGGGATGTAGATGACAACACTTGCTGCTGCAACAAATAGGTCATAACGTTGAGAGTCTCCTTGGTGGTCAGAGGAAGAACGAAAAGTAAATGGAAAGTTAGAGTGTAGCGGTGATTGTAGTATAAAATATCTAATACTGAAGGTTCAGAGGTTGCCAAATCATAAATCATGGAACATTTCCATCAAAACCAGTAATATCCAGCATGCCATGGTGAGAAGGATCAGCAAACCACACTTGGTTAGATGACATGGCACAGTTGATATATCTGAAAGAAAAGAAAATTAAATAGGGGATGAATCAGGAGATATAATTCCGAAGACAGCACTTTTAAAAACAAAAACACAATTTATAATGTTACCCACCAAATTTAACAAAAAGATTTGAAAATAAATTACTTGTCTCAAAAAATTGAATCTTTAACAACATATCGAAGAAAAGTGGAGATATACTTAGTAAAATGTATCCAATGTATAAGCCTGTTCAACATATTCAAAAAATATATTTTCAAACATGGATTAAGCAAGAAATTCCCTACAATTTGACACCTATTTTATGAGGATTCTATAGACAGGAAAAAGTTGAAATGCAGACTCATTGAGCAAACCGGTTTTCGGACACCGTAAATTGTCAGAGGACACGCTACGGACATGGTCGAAGATGCACTTTGCTCTATTTTTCTACGCCTCAAACTACATAGGAATCATTAATAAAATGAGTATGCAAAAATAAAATTTAAAATCGTCATTATTGTTCGACACTTGCCTTATTCTATTGGGGCCTGTAAACGCATGCTTCAAAGTTCGGTTTAAGGCATTTATCATGCATGTATGGCACGGCAATGGATTTTTTCTTTTTCTACGCCTCAAACTACATAGGAATCATTAATAAAATGAGTATGCAAAAATAAATTTAAAATCGTCATTTTTGTTCGACGCTTGTTTTATACTATTGGGGCCTGAAAGCGCAATCTTCAAAGTTCGATTTAAGGAATTTATCATGCTTGTATGAAAGAAAACCGCCTCTGCCAGTTGTCGTGTGGTGACGAAGAAGACGCTGCCATAGCGTCCAATCCTGCCGTGCGCGGTCTGATGTCCTTTAGGCATAAAGGATCTGTCATGTCGTCCCGAGAGGGTCTGGTCGAAGATCTCCACAAGAGATTGGACACCAAGGGCCTACAGGGGTATGAGAAGGTACCGGTTGCCAACAGCTGGCTGGACCATGCCCCCACCAACCTGGCCGGACACGATTTTCAGGAAGCCGTTAAAGTTCGTTTAGGCTCTATGGGCACGCCATCTCGGCTGCCGGGGTGGTCGTTCTGTCGATAACTATTGCAAATGTGGTGGCAATGCTCCTATGAGCCTGTCCCACATTGCCTAAGCCTGCAGCGTCGTTAGCGGCCTCCGAATCAAACGCCACGATAACATCGTCCTATACGTGGCACAGATCCTGAAGGAAAGGAAAGACAACGTAATAATGGAACCTAGTCTTCTGACCGAGCGCGTCATCCGAAAGCCCGACCATGTGATCCTGACCAAGAATGAGATTATTATTGTCATGGATGTACAGATACGACTTGACTCTGTCGTCTGCACTCTGGATGCATGCAACAGGGAAAAGGTCGCGAAGTACAATCAGCTGTACGTTCTTGACCGATTCGGGCACGACCTGCCCATCAAGGTCATTGCTCTCACCTTCAACTGGGGGGGGGGGCTGCTCAACAGTCATATCAGGACTGCATAACTCTTAAGGTGGCAACACTTCGGCCCAATTTCGTGAATGGTTTTACGCGACACTGAGCGCATGCTATGGGCATACTGGCACGCGCCTGCAGTGGGGGCAATACGCCCCGCGGCATCAGCTGGGGTACTCTTGGACTGCGCCGAGTAGTTCTGAGATGTCCCTGGATACAAACGGAAACTGGTGTGTAGCAAACTCCGTGCTGGTGCCAAAAGGAACTTCCCGATCGGCAAGGAACTAACTCACCTAACATTTTTTAGGTTAAAGGGAATTATCTTACCCCCCGCCTGATGATGACGACTTGAATGCACCCCACCTCCGCGTGGCTGCATTTGGGAAACGCGAATGGGACCTAACGACATCCCATTGGTAGGCTGAGAGGGTGTACCGTCCGAAAGCGCGAAGGCTGGTGGGCGGGTGGTTGTGAGTTAGTGAAGTTTCAGTTGGCAGATGCCTCGTCATCTCGCGAGTGAGTCATGAGAAAAAAGAAAAACGCAAAGCTTGTTACACGAAGCGCATTCACCGCCTATGGCTGGGCGGGCAGTAGCCGGGCGCGAGTCGATAGGCAGGCAGGCAGGCAGGCAGGCAGGCAATTGCGCCGCCGACGCACGGCCCGCGACCCGAACCTGACCTACCAACGCCGTCGTTCGCCTCCCTCCCCCTCGGCCGCCGTTGACGTGACCGCTTAAGGCAGGCCACCGGGGCCCGGACGTGCAGCCTTCGCCAGCCGGCCGCCGCCCGGTGTTCGTTCGCCGTCGCCGGACGAGCGTGGTGCCTAAAGTTTGAACGAGCCAAGTGCCGACTTTGGAATTTCTGGAGAAAATTGGAAAAATCAAATTCAATAACGGTATTACTGATATTGATTGTTGAGTGCGGATCGTTTGCAACGTTTCTTAACGCATTCCGCATTGAATAGTATGAAAGTTTTGAAAAAAGCAAAGGTTGTTACACGAACAACGTTCGCCGTTTAAGACCGTCAGAGACGGGAGCGCGGAAATCGGGCAGCAGCAGACGTGGGCGGGCAGCGGAAGCCGTCGGCTGTGGTGCGGTGAGTTGCTGCTGTCGTTTTGGGAATACGCCGCAGCAGCAGTGGGCGGCACACGACCGACATGGCGACAGCAGAACGGGCGCACCTGCGGACAGTAGTCGAAATCGTGCACAGCCATCTTTTCTAAGGTCACACCGATAACAATAGGGCATATACAGCCAGCCTTCTCTGAAAGTCATGTCATTGAGCAATAATAGGTTCTGGATACATCAACATGTAAGCGAAGACTCGGTGTTGTGGTCCCTGGCTCCCACTACCAGAAAGAGCGTAACTCAGTCGGTGACAATTCAAACCACTCACAGAGTGGGTTTGATGCAACTCTCTCCACCACTACTATACCCTTCTAAGCTATGAAAGGTCACTAGATGGTGAGTTAGCACGAAGGCCTCACGGCATTCAGTGAAGATTTCGGACTGATTCCGGGGTTTACGACGGCACTCAATCTAAGAAGTGGGAGGAGTGATGGTAAGGCTAGGAAAGGCTAACACTACTCGCCCAGATCGGATCTTCTGTCAACGCGCGGCATATGAAAACCATCCTCTAGGCGTGTCGATCACTAACCTTGTGTGACATTATCCAGGCCTCCATGACACGGACGCTGGAGACAGAGGGATCTGCAGAACTGTGACTTGTCTCCGCCTAACAAGAGGAAGAAGAGCAAGCGACCGAAATGAATGATCCTGACAAAAGGTAATTGTTTTTACGTTAATATTTTAGTTGATTATTGGGTTCATCTCCCTTCCCTCTCATTTTTTCACCACAGAAAGTATTTATCATCAAAATAGTCACGGCTTGGGGCGAATTTTGTAGATCACCCCGTTGTGAGGAAGTGGTATTTTGGTGTATGGTGGATCGAATGTTGACGGACGAGTTCTTTTGGTGAATGTAGAAATTGTAATGTATGAAAGGGTCGTGAATCTGATTAGCTAGGTATAAGATAGTTAGTGATGACCAGCCTCAAACCCTCCCCTTCTTCGGCCTTGTGCCACAATTTTGTATTCTTACAAAATAAATCTTGGTAATTGTTTTTACGATGTTTTTCAATACGTCATTCCTTATAAAGACGAAATATAAAAGAACGCTATATGACGTCATCGTTACCAATCAGTCGCAAACAATTTGATAAACGGAACAAACATTGAAGAGCGTGAAGAATATTTATAGAAAGAAAACAAAGGTAAATCAAATTTACTTTTGTTCAAATGGTGTTATTGCAATTGTATTTTGATCTTAGTTAATTTGCAAAGCAATGGGCGCAATTCCAGTGTTGGTCCCAGTGAAGCTGCTTATAGTCGATGCTTCATTTAGAAAAAATCAATAAATAATATAAGAAAATATATGTTTAAAGTATTTAAAAAATTCTTAGTCTTTTTTTTCAATCGGTATCACCCCATGCAAGGCAGTAAAGATACAAGGGATTACAAGGTATGGAATAATTAATAACAGAAACATTAATAAGGTGCAGGAAGGGGAAAGAGTAATCAGGAGGACAGTAGATAGCGATTGACATTGAATTTAAATTTTTGAAGAGTAAATGTGGCTGGAAAGCATGGAGCTGGAAGCGAGGTCAACAAGCGAGAAGTGCGAGAAAAGAAACTGTTAGCATATAGCCAGCTCAACTGTAAATTGACGAGATCTCGACGCCAGTCTAATACTACGTTTAAATTCAAAAAGTCTAGGTACCATAGCGAAGAGCTAATCACATTTGGAATATAAAGCATTATCGAGAAAATGAAATAGGAAAATATCTCTTTTTAAACCATCAACAAATTAATGAAAACTCTTGAGGTATTCGGTCTGATTCAGGTGTTATACATTGAAGCAACTGGAGACTAGGGAAATGACAGTACTTATAGTACAGTATTTGTATTGGTCACTTCAGGCATTGCGATGGTTTGCACGCCATCCTATTCATACACCACTGATGCATTTAAAATGTACATTTTTTTTTATCAACAAGAAAAAGCGATGATCAGTTAAGTTTATTGCTTAAAATACTCGAAACGGTGAAAACATATCTCCGCATTGCGGGTAGCCAGGCCCCTGCTCACAAATAATAATAATAATAATAATAATATAAATAATAATAATAAGTAAATGAATAAGTAAAAATAAAAATAGGAAGAAAAAAACATTACAAGTTTTTGTAAATTTAGAAAAAATATGCAATCACAAATTTGGAATATATTTCGTGAAATACATCTGTTTAATTCTTTGGCACACAGCGTCAGTGGTGTTTTTAGCCGAAGTTCATCAGGGGTTTCGCGTCTTTCAAGACCATGCTCCCTCTTCACGGTGACGCAGCAACGTTCTCAATCTTGTTCGGAATATGGCGACGCACTCGGTTTGAAATGGGAAGTAACGATCCTTGTTTAAGCTCACTGATACATACATATATATATATATATATATATATATATATATATATATATATATATATATATATATATATATATATATTCAAGGTATGATTGACTCTTTGTAATGTAAATATATGCTGCTTATTTTATTATGTTCATAAAAACAATTGATCCAGCAGTAAAGAATTCCTATGTTTATAAATAAACAATTGATCCAGCAGTAAAGAATTCCCGAAGAAAAAAAACTACAAAGTAAGACATATCACTCTGTTACTTGAACTATCTACTTAGTTCATATCATATTAACTGAAAAACACTTATAAAAGAAAATACGTGGATTTAACAAATTACAAAATACATAAAAAAATTCTCACTGTAAATATTTAAAATTTAGCGTTGCGATTTGCACGCTACAACACCATATAACCGTTAACAAATAGCTCATACTTAAAAACATCTTTCGGTTGGATAAACACATTTAAATCGTCTCCCAGTTTTGATTCTTATGGATAATAAAGCCTGATGATAGATTGCGCGAAGCATTCGAAAGTACTAGCAGAAATAAAAAAGTACACCATATTCATTTTATTTATTTATGAGGATCTCATCATTCGGAAGATTATCAGTAGTATAATGCTTATGTTTATGTCTACTAGCGAAGTGAATTCGCCAATAATCGCATTCATATTGCTGATTGATTCAAGCTATGATTGACTCTTTGTAATGTAAATATATGCTGCCTATTATATATATATATATATATATATATATACATATATATATATATATATATATATATATATATATATATATATATATATATATATATATATATGCATATATACACGCAAACACACACATGAAACCGATTTCACTCACTTTCATCTTGTTTATATTCTTGTTAATCATCCAATTAACAATCCATCCCCAAAAACAAAAAAACAAAAAAGCAAAACAAAACAAAAAACAATGTAAGATCCTGCCCATCACCCATTCGTAACAACTGTTCGGAGTATCATAATTCTGTCTCCTAGCCGAGACTCCGTTGTTGGGTGTAGTTTTAGGTCATACCCAAGGCTCACTTCCCAGTTTGCCCGAAAAAAGTATCAACAGCAACTTCCCCTCATTTCCTTACTGAGTGCCAATCATTTGATCTTTTAAGCCATAATCATCTACATGCATTTTCTGCTGCCATTGTTATTGAGCGAATGTCCTTGTTCTTTTCCAATCCTGTTATGTCTTATTTTGAGAGCATCTTACGTAGTCAGGCAAGACATTAAATAGAGCGAAAGAGACTGAGAAGACTTCAGTGAGGAGAACGAATAATACTAGAACAGGATTCAAGATAGATGGCGACGGCATTGCATTTACATTTTTGAAGAACGTAGATGGCAGGGAAATAATATCAGGAAGAGAGTTCCACAGGAGAGAAAAGAATAGAACATACGGCTAAATGTAACTATTTCAACAGAAAAACTATGAAACCTAGTTGCCAGTCTTCCATTCGAGGTAAACAATGAGGAGAGCTCATTACAATTGGCATGGAAATATCCGTACAAAAGGCAGGCGGAAGTCACGTGACGGAGGTGGGAAAGTGACTGAAGTTGAGATGCCAGAGCAATACCGATCAGGACCTGTATATTTTCTAAACAGGATATGGATTGTGAAAATGGAGATGAGGTGCAAATTAAAATAATTAGCGTTCGCCTTTTGCAGTCGTTTGCCAAGCTGGTGTACCGACGTATCTTTCTCGGTTCACTCAGCAGAGTTGAAAAGTTAGCAGTTGCTTCTTCAAAAAACTGTATTTTTTTTATAATTCCACCCCAAGCAAAGCAATGGAGATATTAAGACGCAAGCGGTTACTGAGAATATAAGAAAAATATACTATTAAAGAAAAAAGACAATATAAGAACAAGAATTAAGAAGACAGAAGATGAATATTCGAATCGCATTTAAATTTTTAATGATCAAATTTGACTGAGAAAAAAGCCGGAAGAGTGTTCCACAAACAAGAAGTGTGGTAGAAGAAGTTGCTACTATATAACTTCCGGTTACATCTAGCCATTTCATCTGTAAAATGATGGGACAGTATCGCCAATCTAGTACTGTGCTTAAATTAATCAATAGGTAGCATAGAAAGAAATTAATCAGAACTATTAGCATGAAAGTTTTTATAGAAAGGGCACAGGGAAGCTACGTTACGTTGGTGCGAAATTGATGCTAGATCATATGTGGAAGTAATATTAAATGCAAGGAGGAATGATAAACTTATAAATATAATAACATTTATAAAACAAACTGTTATAAAAACTGCTGTTCTCAGAAATTGTATAATAATCTCAATAGTAATTATTTTTTCCAACCAAATTTTAGTTAGACAAATTTTAAGATGCGTTGTACTAACTGGCATTCGGATTTCGAATAGAGTGTCTTTTCATTCTCTGTCAAGTTTGATAATCCACCTTATTTCTTTACAGATGATCTCCTCTTTTACCCTGTGGATTTTGGCTATTTTATCTATTTTGTTTTTCCTGTCTGCTGTGTTTTGGTCGATTTATTCCGTCAATAGGTAAGTGTTTCATATACAACAACCCGACGCAGAATTCCTATTCGTTATTCCATCTTTATCTTATACGAATTCTTACAACTAATTCTTACATACACATTGATGCTAATTCGATTTAGGCTCTTACGAAAAATGTTATAAATATCGCGAACGGCAGTTCGAAAAGAATGTAAAATAGAAAAAAACTGACCTCACTCTTCCGATCTCGATCGAGAACTTAAAACTGATGTACCCAGTCACAAAAAAGAATTTTATTGATAAAGATAGGTGTACATATATATTAACAATATACGCATAAAAGCATCATAAGGAGGTCATATTGAAATTCAAAGCCTCACAGAGAAAGCTGTCAAGATTTAAAATATAAGTCTCTAATATTTTCTAATTAAAGTCACAATGCTACCGAATTACAACTGAAATCCTGCCATCATGACAGTTCATAACTCGCAATTGATTATTTATTAGATGTTTCGCTATCAAAGACCCGGATGTATTGAAGAATCTTTACAAATTATGGAATTGATCCTTACAACTAGTAGCTAACTATTGTTGATTTATTCTTTTCTCAAAGCTGAATAGTTCTAACAATATAGTCAACGTCATACTGAAATTGAAAATGATGAATAATGGAATTAATGTGATATGACGGTAGCGCCTACTCGCGGATTGATCAACATCGGCTGGACAAACAAGAAAATACGAGAATTAATTTCCAGATAATTATTTTACATTTAACACAGATTCATTTAAAAAACCTCGTGCAAACATCGCCAATCCATGGCAACCGCAAATGTACAGGATATTTACCAAGAGCAAAACATTTAAGTTAATCCAATTCTGCAATATTAAAAATAATTATAGCTTGAACAACATCAAGAAGGTATCCATTATTACATATGTCTTTCTTAAAAAATTCAATTTCCAAATCAATTTCAGGAATCCAACTACTTATTTTCTTTTTTTTCCTTGTTTGATAAAAATCGACAATCGTTATCTTGTCTTCTTAATTCTTATTCTTTTATTGTCTTCTCTACTTAATAGTTTTTTTTTCATATTCTCTAACACTCAATAACCTCTTGCGTCATAGTGCCATTATTGCCATGCTTGGGGTGAAATGATTAAAAAAAAGATTCTTTTTAATTGATGATATTAAAAACTTAATGTTTTTGAAATCTTTACCCTACAATAAAACACCAAGAATTATCCAATCATTAGAGAAGCACTTGATATATATATATATATATATATATATATATATATATATATATATGTGTGTGTGTGTGTGTGTGTGTGTGCGTGCGTGTTTGAATACGAAGGAGAAGCAATACTTTATTAATTTTTTTCGTGTATTTCTCTTATTTTCGTACGAGGCGAAGGATAAATGCTTCAAGGGCGCAAAAATTCTCCATAGTTCCTATCGTAGTTCCTAACGCTTCCGACCATTCTCTGATCACTATCAGAAGAAAAAATAACTCTTATTTTTTAGATGAAAAGGATCAACTAAAACTAATCACACATGTTTTAGAGAACTTTAAAGTTTAAGGATTTTACATCATACGATGACATCCGATAATTTAAGGAAATCTTTTGGTTACAGTGTTTAGCCATTTTACATGAATTTTGAAAAAAAATCTTCTACGCTTCTAAAATTACTTTATTATTTAAAACCCTGTTTTCTAGACGAAATATATATGATTTATTGAAGTTATTTATATTATATATTTTGGTATTTTTATTATCATTTAAGGTAATAAAAGATGCGATTATAGATTTTATATAATTAGAAATATATTTATTAAGATGTGAGATTATTGAACTTTGGTCGATAAATCGTTTCAGTCTATCAAACTTAAAGGTATTTTATCCTCATTAGATATCGAAAATATTTACTAATTTTTTTTACAGAAAGGCTCACTCTTTACAATGCGCGGGGGCCACTCAGGTAGAGCGTTAAGTTTGGAGGCAATTTGTGTTTATAGGAGTGCAAGTTAACTTATGTACAAGTTCCATTAAAGGCCGAATGTGATTTTGAGGCCCAACAGTCTTTCAAGGCACAGTACTTACCCAAGAGGACCTACGTTCATCCTGATTGGTGGTAGTTCGAAATCAGATAGGCGATAATGGAATGTAAATAATATTCCTGTTAGTTAAACAATCGATATATTATAGCAATATGCTTATAAACATTTTTCAACCTCCATTTCCTAATATGAAACCTCTTACTCTACTTTAGTATCTTTTTAGGACAACTTGGATAACATTCATAGATAGTATTGCAATGAGATCACCCGTTGGTTCACCAGTTTCCAATTATTACATGTCCAACCTCCAAAATGTAGATTTAAAAACCAAGCTAAACCTAATCTATACGAAAGATACATAGATGACAAAAATCGTGAAACAATAAAACTAAACTTAAATTGAGAATTACAAACTGTTCCAAGAAATAAGAATCAAGATAAAACTTTCTACAAACAGAAATTATGATATGAAATTGGAATGAAAGCAGTGACGACAAGTACCCCGAATTCATCATGAAAATTCATGATGCAGAAGTAGTAAATAATAAACACTTCAAATACATTGGTGTATAGATCACTTGTAACAAATTTAGTATAGAATATATGGAAATTGAAAATAGTATAGGTTGCGCTACGGGTAGTTCCATCCACTAACCGCAAATTTCTGCAAAACCAATACATTAACCTAAAATCTCGAGTCATGTTAGTAATTAGCCTCTTCATATCGAGGCTTTCATATCCATGTCATGCATGGCGCCAAGCTTATTCAGAAATATCTAAACTGTCTGCTTTCTCAGATTGATGGTTAAAATGCATTCGTGCGCATGAATCCTGAGATCCTATTGAGGACCATACTTCTTCGAAGCTCGTGAACTGGTGTTACAAATTCACAAATAACTTTACACACTGATGTGGTTTTTTGTAATGATCTTTATTTGTGAATCTATGCAATATCTATTTTATCTGTTATTGTTAATGAAGGTCCTCATTTGAAACGTATATCGCATGTAGTTTTAAGATACAATATCGATATAATCAGGAAGATGACGTTCCACACTATTTCAATACTGAAAAGCGATAACAGCTACTCGACGTGAGGAACCTATTTTCCTGAAAAATTATTTTGATAAAAAGATTTTAAAGATTTCAATTGAAAATGGCTCTGACTATATTGTCAATGAATGTCGGATGTTTCCTTATAAGGAAACAATTGATATTATCATTAAAGATGGGAAGGAAAGATACTACACTTTGATCTAACCACGATGTCTAGGAAGTGAAGAAAAGCGTAACTGGAATGGCACTGGCAGCACAGTCAATGAATATCGAATGTATTTTTATTAGGAAATGGCGAATAGTAACATCACCATTATATTAACAAACTTAACTTAAACATTAGAATTATCTTCCGCCACATTTTAATTGATTTGAATAGTCCCAATTACACGACATTCTTATAAATAAACATCCACTCGCTGTTGCCTTTACGATTTCAATTGTAAATCGCCCACACATACAAAATTTTATAATCAGAGCTTTACTAATCCAATTATCTCACCATTTCATTTATAAAGGGATCAAACTTTTATTAATTACAAATTCCACAAATATTTTTGAAAAGCAAGTAAAACTTACACTAAATAATATTCATTCTGTAGGGTTACAAAAAGTGATTATCTACCTTTGTTGGAGATAAGTCGTTCAGTTTCTTTACAGCAGCCAAACCGAGATATTGTTTTCTTTAATTTGGGTCCCCACGCCCCGGGCAGTGGCTAAATCTGCTTCTCCAGCGGCTTACAAGTGCATTTTGCCGTTTCTTTTTGGTAATATACCTTTTCCAGATATAGAAAGAAAATCCGCAGTCCTCACTGGAAAAACCCAAAACTCACCATTCCCCCTTCGGGAAATATGAACTCGCCTAGGACATAGTAGATGAATCCGGTCCGTTTGAATATGGTGAATTAAATATGGCTTCTCTAGACTCAAAGATATCTTCATATTATATGTAAGACCCTTCCTTTTTGTTTATCCTTAGACTCTGCTTTTTCGGCAGTGGTATATATATATATATATTTTTTTTTTTTTTTAAGCGTATCACCCCAAGCAAGGCCGGAGGCCACTATCACGCATGAGGTTACAGAAGGGTTGGAGGAAGAGCAGACAGGAGTGGTAAAGGAGAGGGTGTGGAGAAAGAGAAAGACGGTGGGTCGATCAAGGCAAGGGGGTTACAGAAGATTTGGAGCGAGAGCAGACAGGAATGAAAGATGAAAGGATGTGGAGAAGAGAAGTGGATAGATCAAGGCAACTGGAGATGTCGATTGACGCTACACTTAAACCGTTGGAGATTGTATTTGTCAGGGAAACAGTAATAGGGAAGGGAGTTCCATAGGCGAGATGTGCGAGACATGAAGCTATTGGAGTAGAAGAGACGTCTACATCTAACAGTTTCAACGGTGAAGGGTTGGGAACGGGATGCCAGCCTTGTAGGACGTTTAAATTCACGAGGCCTAGGGACAAGCGAAAGCAACTCCTCGGAGCAGTTACCGTGATAGTACTTGTAGAAAAGGCAAAGCGATGCAACATCGCGTCTGTGAGAGAGCGACTGCAGACGAGATGACAGATCAGGGCCAATCACATTGCATATCCGTCTCTGGATCTTATCAAGAACTCTGAGGCAAACAGCAGGGGCCCCAGACCATATATGGCAGCAATACTCCATGCAAGGGCGAATGGTCGATTTATAGACTTGGAGGATCGATTCCGGGGAGAAAAATTTCCTGGCTCGGCACAGGGAACCAACTTTTCTTGCGGTGGATGATGCAACTGACTCGATGTATTTGTTCCATCTCAGATCAGCGGACAGCGTGAGACCGAGCAGCCGCAGAGAGGAGCTCTCGAGAAATTGGTCTTCAGACATTCTAATAGGATGCAGGGATGGATCCTTGTGGTGGTTAATGGAGAGCAGTTTTGTGTTTTAGAGGCGTTAAAGTTGACCATCCATTTCTCTCCCCAGTCCACAACCGATTGGAGGTCCTTTTCAATTTGAGCTGCCAGGTTAATTTTGTCCGCCTCACTAGATTTGTGTTTGAGGCAGGAGTAAATTGTGGTGTCGTCAGCGTAGATACCGACTTGGGAGTCTATGGCGTCAGGAAGGTCGTTTATAAATATGAGGAACAGAGTAGGGCCAAGGATGGAGCCTTGAGGAACACCTACGTTAGTGGGATAGGAGCTGGAGATTAATCCACTGAGAACAACCTTCAAATCTCGGTTTGACAGAAACGATTGTATTAGGTCAAACAATCGACCTGTGATACCATAACCCTGGAGCTTGCGAAGGAAGCCGGCATGCCAAACTCTATCGAATGCTTTGGAGATGTTAAGGGCCACGGCACGAGCTTCGCCGTTATTATGGATAGCTTGGTAGACAAATTCAGTGATGGCCGTAAGTACATCGGCAGTAGATCGGGCAAAGCGGAAACCATACTGCTTGTCTGAGAGCAGATCGTGGGATATCAGGTGATTAATCACTTCGGCGTTGATAATGGCCTCGAAGATTTTGCCGAAGAGGGGTAGGAGACTGATAGGACGGTAATTGGAAGGGTTGGAGGGGTCGCCAGAGTTCTTAAAGACAGGAACAATGGTTGAGGACTTCCAGCAGTCAGGAAAACAGGACTCCTTGAGGCAGCGGTTGTACAATTTAGAGAGGGCAGGCGCCAGTTCAGGTGCGCATTTCTTCAGGCCAATGGCTGGTATTCCGTCACCACCGGTAGCCTTGTGGTGATCTAATTTAGAAATAATGCCCAATACCGACGACGGGGTTATGTGCAAGCCGTCCAGGAGGGCCTCAGTTCTGGGAGGGAAATCGGGCAAGGGTACCCCTGAAGAGTCGAGCGTAGAATTGGAAGAAAACTTCCGAGCGAAGCATTCGGCCTTGTCGGCAGAGGTGGTCAGGACCTCAAACTGATTGAACAGGGGAGGAATGGAGGGTTTGTTATTATTCAGAACGCTCTTATATATATATATATATATATATATATATATATATATATATATATATATATATATATATATATATATATATATATATAGTTTTGTGTATGTCTTAGAATAAAAGTCTTTCTGAGAAAATTTGTCATTTCTTTTCTTTTCAGCCACCCCGTTCCATCTGTGAACTATTATAATCCTAATAATAAAACTATAATCCTAATCAGTATTTGGAATTTTGATTTTGGCGATATTAAGCTTATTTTAGCAGGATTCTCGGTTTCTTCTTGAAAATCGCCCGCGTTGGCACGTTTCACAATATCACTTGGTAAAGAATTTCAGTTACCTATGCACTCCGGAGCAAAGAAACTGGATCTTGCCACCATTTTCGAGTGTTGCTTCAAAAGCTTGTTTGAGTGATCAAGCATCCAACTGCTGAGAAGCTAAAATTTTGTTCACGACTACCTTATCATAAGCATTCTCTATTTTGAATATCTCACGCAGATTGGTGAACTGGTGTTTTGAATGAAGCGATGGTAAATTGATTTTACTTGTACTTAGGCTGAGGAATTGGTTCTAGGCAGATTGCAGTAAATATCTTTTTGTAACGTGGACTCGAGATAACAATTCCATATTCGTGTACTAGTGTAAAGGGGTTTATATATTTTGGATTAAGATGCGTAAAGCAACGTTTTATCATACCTATTCTTCGATTATCTTTTTTGATTATTTCAGAAATGAAAATGAATCCTGTGAAGCAAGAATATTTAAGGATCTTTTATTTTGACAAATTGCACATTAATTATAAACTGAACGTGATAACAATTACGGATAACGTGTGTAGGAACATATATTTAATCGATCCGAACAAACGTATCAAAAATCAAAATGTATCATGATAAAAAGATAAACACTCATGATAGGCTCCAAATTTTGTAAAAGAAAAACAAGAAAAAGATCCTACCCAGACTCCTAGAAATCCATCCCTGAGTGGAATCCCCTCCAGTTGAGAACCACTGCGTTATGGCTTAAGAATTTTACCTAAGGAAACGTCAGTGAAAAAATCATTAAAAAAATCAGTGGTTAGAGTTTCTGTAACCTAGTGTTTGAAGAAAACTTTCTGATAATTTTTTTTTATTATTGAAACATATTCAAATTCTCGTTTCCTAGAGTAAAGTATATGTTTTTTAATGTAGTGTATTTTACAATTTTTATTATAGGTGCCTCAAAATGGTTGATAATATTCGCATCTTTTACAATATTAATAAAAAAAAACTCACAATTTTTAAAGCATAGAAACGTCAATATGACGACAGTTTGTGTTCTTAATCTTATTTTATGATGAATAAAACTTGATATATATTTTGTGGCTCAGACTGAACAGAGAATGGTTGAAAGCGCTAAAACAGACGATAAAAAACAATGGAGCATTTATGCATCGTCTTGACCCAACCATTCATTTCCTTGCACGTGAAAAAATGAAAATACTTAAAAAATATTAAATTATACTTTTCTGCCGTATTAAATAAAACTCGTATAAACAAAAAGTCGGTGTCCAAATTTCTATCTATCTATCTGTTTCAGTTCATATCTATCAATTTACTTATCTATCTATCGAATTTTATTACTATTTCGTGACGTGCTTTCACAGCTTTAATGTAATTTGACAACAAATCATGGTGGACATTACTGTGGATGTGCTTATTCAGTTCGCAATGAGAAGCTTTTTTTTTAATCATTTCACTCCAGGCAAGGCAATAAAGGCGCTAAGACGTAAGGGGTTACTGAATGTGGAAGAATATAAGAAAAAGATTATTAAGAAGAGAGAACAATAAAATAACATGAATTAAGACGACAAAAGATACCGATAGATATCGCATTTCAATTTTTGAAGATCAAAGTTGACCGGAAAGCAAGAAGCCATAAGAGAGTTCCACAAGGGAAAAGTGCAAGAAAAGAAACTGTTAGCATAGAACTTATAGGTAAATATTTCATTTGTAAAATTATCAGAAATTGAAGACAGAAAGAGAACTCTCAACTTGCGAATTGTATTCACAATAGCGTTAAGTACAGTGATTTTTGCTATAATATCGTATCGTCCTAAACCCTTGTATTCTAGATATGTCTCCTTACAATTTCTGATTTTTTCAAAAAACATAGAAGATTTCCGGTCGCAGGCGAAGATTATTTGTTAAGGCAACACACATGGAAACGACTGCCCCTTGTAGGGGACTAATGTAAACTTTCAAGTAGGTGGAAATTGGCAGTTGTGGCCCAAGACATGTCACGCATGATAGAACACCTGTCAGGATTTCAATCAAGATATGTGGCGGAAACAGGTGAGGTGCTCAGCTACGCATTGACGCTACAACCCTTCATAGAACTGATGATGATGATGATGATACGACAAATCAGATTATGGTGATCTTTGCAATCATAATTGTTCAAAGTGAAAGTGGAAATTATGTGTAATGTCCAAGGAGAGTACTTTGAAGGGAGCTAATGCATTACTACCATCGGTAGAAAGTTTTGTCGTTAATAATGTATATTTATGTAGAGTCTTCATAGCTATATGTTTTCCAGAAATAAAATTATTCTAGTAATATCTGTCTATATGAGATTAGATAAGTAAATCCATACACTGAAATAGAGATGTTATTTCTTAAGCTTCACTTAGTCTATTACAATCAAATGAAACACCTTGAGATGATCGAACTCAATCTCAGTAATGAAGAACAACTACACACTGTCACTGTTATCAAATGTCGACCTACCCAAACTGACAGGTAGTTGTGAAATAAATTTTGGTCTGAACTTTTACTGTTCAAATAGATGAACACATGAAAATGCGGCAAAACCAAAATACATGATGCGGTAGAAATACATTCCACTTATTAAAGGTAGACAAAAAAACAAAAAAAATATAAAAAACAAGACAACTGTTATTAAATAAATTATTTCACTGTTGTTTGAAAATGTGGTTACCGTATTTATTCATTTGGTTTTAAAAATGACATCCTCTAAATAGTGACTTCGATTCGCTCTACATTGTTGTGGACGATTTGTAAAGTTTTCCATAACCCAGAAGCTCGAGCACTTCGAGGTCTACCATGTGGCTATTTTTAAGCGATGTGGTCCGGAAATTGACAATCCATATCAGTGTTGATTTTCTATCCGGAACAGCATCATTCCGAGGTAACATTCAATGAGCACGAAAAGTTCTCTTTGTTGCAATTACAGATTCACCAGTCTTTTAAAAACAAACGTTTCAGCAGCAAACGGACGTTGTATGCCGGTCCAAAGCAGGATGGTAATTGATGGTATCTGAAAACACTGGTAAAACATTAGCCAGAGGAAAACACAATTTCCACTTGCCTAAGTCCATTGACACAACATAGGTGACAAGTTAACATTAGGGAGGTATTTCTGCCGCACCCAGTATTGAAAACTCGAGCCAGGTTCTGAAATAGTTTCGTTAGATCAAGACTCAGATATGGATGACATGCATGGCCGTCAACTCATTTTGAAATATTTATACTATTATCTATATACAAAAGTTTTCTGAAATGAACGATCCCAAACGTAGATATTTGCCAAATAAAATAAAAATCACTTGAAGAATTGTAACCGTTGCAACAACAAAAATGGATAGTAGATATAATTATTTTGTTACATTATCATAAACAAAATGTTCTGAAAGAAATCCCCAATAGTATCAGAGAGACCTAAGAGCATTTGTTAGATTTAAGGAGACAATACAAAGAAGAAAAAAATTATAAATTTCAACCGGCAATAGTACCGTCTGGTCAATGAATGCTAAATATTTCCTCTATGGTAATGTTTAATTTTAACATTACTGTTAATTTTACCCATACGATCAATCTTAACTATCACTTAATTATGCACATGAATAAGAAAGGAGATCATGTTGAAAAAAATAAATTTAAATATTATTGATTTTTCAACTTCCGACGGAGAACTTACAGAACTACCTACGTATATATACGTTACACTCTCCCATTGTATTTGACGTAAGAGGATCCTGAACAGTCAGACTACCCGCAAATATGATTTGATTATTGTGGTGACCTCGTGTGCCGAACCATCCACACTGTACGGAAGAACTGAATACAGAGAACTAGTGCACATAGTGTGCCACGATATCTCTAAACAAGCATCCTTAGGTTTTGAAATCAGAGTTGGCTTTATCATAGACTGTTTGCTAACCAAGTCTAAAGCGTCCATAGCGGGGGAGGGAGAAGAGATGGATTCATACCTTTGTTTAGGGTATCTGCGCGTAAGTGAATGTAACGAACTCAACTAGAATTCGAACTCGGCTTTCAGATTTCTGATTTCGAGCTGCTATACATTACTCCACCCAGGCATTTCTCTCTCACTTTCTCTCTCTCTGTTCGTTCTCCTCCTTGTCTTGATCTGTTGTTGTCTGATCTTCACATACACGCTCATTGCATACATCTCAGCATAATGAACATCTTATATGATTACGCCATTTTTATGGAAAAGACACTGCTACCTGGCGTCGCTCATACAAGGGAGAACATTTTATAATGACGATGTTACAGATACATATTACGAACCAAATACTACTTGTTGAATACACAAACTCAATGCAGTAGTCGCTCCACGTCATACGTCTGAGAAAAAATCCGACTTAAAGAATACTGTTCTGAATAAAGGGGAAGGGAATCAGCGTTAGGGTTAAATTTATATTTATCTTTATTTACTTAAATATATTCAAAGTGTACAAATTTCGGAATTTTCAAAATTAAGTCTTGGTGTATACCTAGAAGGTTGACTGCTTGGGAATATCAGGTGCCGTAAGCTTGGATGTGCGCTTTGTGTAATGAACAATAGCACAGAATTGTTAATCGGGGAGTCAAGTTCCAATTTCCATTGGGTTCATTATATTCACTTAGCCTTGGGAAATGTAGGAATCCACAGATGGGAATTCGGAGAGCCGAGTTCGGTTCGAACTACATTCGAGTTCGTTACATTCACTCACACACAAATACTCTTGGGAAGGGTATGAATCCACCTTTTCTCAACCCTAGCTATGAGTTAAATAGTAGAACTTATATATGGAAATCAAAAAAATTTGTTTCGGCTTTAATTAACTTACAAAAGACTGATTAGCCTTAAAAAACAATTAATCAATCTCTTGTCGAAAACATGAAAAATGCTCGACGTATAAATATGCATTTAGTGTTTTTTCCTGTTTTAAGAACACTTAAATTAAAACTACCACGATGATTCCACAACTCGTACAACATTACCTTTATTCCACGGAGCTCAGCTTTTGGGGTACGTTGTGGTGGTTTATCTTTTTCAGTCCACTGCATTTTCCGTTAAACATTGTTGTATATAACCCAGTTTTCATCACGTTATGATTATATATATATATATGTATATATATATATATATATATATATATATATATATATTAATCAAGTTCATTGCAAGCAAGGTAGTAAAGTCACAGGGACGCAAGGGCTTATTGGGTGTGGAAGAGTTAGAAACAGAAACATTGCTAAGGAGCGAGAACAGGAATAGTAATCAGGTAAACTGCAGATAGCGATTGACATTGCATTTAATTTTTTGCAGAGTAAAGTAAAGCATGGAGCCGCATGAGAGTTCCAGAAGAGAGCGAAAAGAAACTGTTAGTATAGAATTTAAGGTTACTTTTAGACAACTCGACTATAAATTGCTGAGACATCGTCCGCTGTCTAGTACTGCGCTTAAATTCTCAAGAGGCTAGTCTCCATAGAGAAGAGCTCATCCGAACAATTGCCATGAAAGTAGAAAAGACAAAGATAGGCATCCTTACTGCGGTGGAAAACTGACTCAAGTAGAGAGACCAGATCAAGACCAATAATATTGCTGATTCTTTTTTGGATTTTAAGAAGGAATTCAAAGGAACTGCTAGTTAACAGTTTATTGCCCCAAAACTGAAATTACGCATGGCTATAATAAGTAGATGAAATGATTTTTCTGCATATATGAATAATTTAAGAAGATTTAATAAATCATGTTTGTTTTCTTTCAGACAAGAGAATGTCTTAAAGGATCGTAATAATAACAGCACACATGATGTGGAGAAAGCAGCAATATTACCAACAAAGACCTTGAATCATCCATCTCAGTTATCAATCGAGAGAAACAACCAATCCAAAACTGATCAGTGAGGGAAAAAATTATTTCATTCTCTTAGTTTTTTTTTCAATCGGTATCATCTCATGAAATACAGTAAAGCCACTAAAATACAAGGGTTACAAGGTGTGGAAGAATTACGAACAAAACATTAATAATGAGCAGAGAGGAAAGAGTAAACAGGAAGAAAATAGATAGCGATTGAAATTGCATTTAAGTTTTTGCAGGTTAAAGTTAGCTGGAAGACATAGAACCGGAAGGAAGTACCACAAGCGAGAAGTGTAAGAAAAGAAACTGTTATCATAGAATTGACGATTACATCTAGCTATTTCAACTGCAAATTGATGCCATCTCGACGACGGTCTAATACTGTGTTTAAATTTAAAAAGTCTGCGTACCATAGCGAAGTGCTCACCCGAACAACTATTATGAAAGTATTTATAGAAAAGATACAGAGATGCAATCTCACGGCGGTGGGAAAGTGACTGAAGATGAGCCGCCAGATCAGGACCAATAATTTTTCTGATTCTTCTGTGGATTTTATCAAGGAACTCAAGATAAATAGAAGGGGACATGACAATATGTTGTAGCAATGTTCTAAGCATGGACGCATTTTAAATATTTATTTATAAGGTCTACCATGGATTTTAGATGATCCTGAAGCGAGGAAAATGTATTTGAGAGCCTCACATGAAGGCATGAACGAATTATTATATTGTTTAATTATAATTCTACTTCTCCCTCTCATAGTAAGCATGGACATTACACCATGCCAATACCTTGTGAATAATGGATTATTCCGTTTTGAAAATATAAGAGACGTTGCATGATTTCACAGAGAAAAGAAAAGAAAGAAAGAAAAATAGAAATACCTGCCAATACCTCATAAATAATGGACTATTCCCTTTTGATTGCGTAGAGGACAGAAAACACATCAAAGAGGTTACTTGGTTTCAATAAGAAAAAAGAAAGAAAGAAAAAAGAAGGGAATGTAGAAGTTTTTAACGTCTGCTTCAATGAAATGGAAAAAGTTTTTCATTTTTTTCATTCATACTCATTATTTTTTAAAATAACGATCAGCATTTGCATCTATGATTGTTAATGAAATATTTTGTTAAGCTCAAATATTTAACAACACGAGGGGGGAATTTCTACGGATATTTTATTGCCGTAGAATTCGCTATGAATTTATTCAATCATTAACTGAAAAGATTCATCAGAATATTATAATTGGAGAACCGTGAAATGTTTACTGGTATTTGGAGTAATAAATAATTGTAGCATAGTTAAATGAAAAGAAAATTTAAGAGGGTATTGGTAAATAATCTTAACTTCGTCCGATATAAGGTAGAGTAATTGAGAAACCCAGGGAGGCTCGAACCAGCTTGCTACTTATTATCACACGACTACAAATCCTACATATTTGCTATGCTTATCTGGATTTGGTACAATAACATAAGGGCGTGGCATCCTGTGAGAAATGAACTGGGTTAATATTCTGCTAGACAACTTACTCCATGATGGTTTGCCATTTGTAACTTACAAACATTTTTCTTCTTTCAGCTTTCTTTTCATTCGGTCATTATATAGTATTGACAGTAATGACGAGTCAAGCAGCAGTTCTGATGAAAATATTTCCGAGTGGACCTCCTTGTTATCGACCTTCCATGGTAATCAATCTGCTTCTCTGACACATGGGCCGTAACGATAGATGCTAAAGACAGGCTATTTCGGGGCGGAAGTCAGTTGAATGTCTTGTTCGAATCTACTCAAGTTACAGACGACTGCCGAATCTGACGACCTGAAAAGCGTGTGAATGTTTCTACGACAAAAAATGTTGTTTACAGATTACCTTTCCATGAGATTGTACTATTAATAATGGATTGCCATCGATTAAATTTTTTATAAAAGAAAGAACGATTTTTGTTGTATAAATCATACCGTTAATTTATTGATATTATTTACATGCGGTCCATTGTAGTCATGTTTGTTGTTATCACCACATTTTGGCTGCTGTGTCCTCCTGACTTCAAATGTTTTCCATCCGATTAACCTTCAGGGAAACTTGATCCTTCACTTATTTGTCAAAAGTGACAAATAACTCGTTACCAAGAGAGTTAGGTTTAACGCTTCAAGTTCTCCACGCAGGGAAATGGATTAAAGCGTTGTTTCGTGAATAGTAAATGTGAGTTCAGTCCCTAGGCCGGGCACTGTGTACTTGGAAGCAGGGGAAGCAATGAAAATAATAAATGAGCTGTGCGAGAACATATGATCGTAGATTAAATAAACCGCTCAGTTCTTCAAGCATTTGAAGAAGGCCAGAGTGCACAACTGCCGAAAGGTTGTGATAATAAAGACAGAGATTACGACACTCGTAATACCAGTACGTAGATTAAGTTTTGGTATTTAACACAACTCCTATTTCTTCCGAATGTGGAAGTAAAAATAGTCCGTTTTATTAAGGAGGTAATTTTAAGCTAATGATTTGGTATTTCCCTTTCATAATAACAGATTTAGCTAGCAATATCTTTATCAGAAAAAATAGAGAAGAGCATAAGAAAAGGTTTAGTCTTCTCACAAAACTTATTCAGCCTTTACAGCGAGGTGATCCAGAGAAAACAAGAAGCCCTACCAGGATCTATTATTGGCGGACAAAATCACAATGACATAAGATATGCAAATGACGCAATGTTGATATCAGAAACAGACTGAAAAGATAGTAAATAAAAGTGAGAAAAATGGACAATCAAATGTAAGAAAACAGAGTGTACGTTTATCAGCAAAAGGAATCCAAAAATGCGAACGCCGAATGTGAAATACCAAAATCAAGTAAATATATATAAAAAAATGAAATAACTGTGAAGTGTTTTAAAAGAGTAGGGAAAATGTGACACCGAAATCCAAATACGCACTGGAATAGAACAAAGATACCTTTAGATTTCATTAGAAGCAAAGAAAAAAGTATTAAACATTACTTAATATTGGTCTTCAATTATTTTCGGCAGCACACATATACACACCTAACAGTAAAAAGTCAGCAGAAAAAGAAACATTCATGGTTTAACCCACTGTACAACAAAAATGGAAAACATACGAAAAATATTTATTAAATTAATCCACAAATACTTCTCCCTTTTCAGCTCTCTCCACAAAATATTTAAGTGACAATAAAACTCAGCTACAGTTGCACCGAGCATATGACACAAATAATAAAAAGAACAACAGAAAAATAACCAGAAATTCACTCGAACAAAACAAACGTACTTACAACTGTAGAGCAATGCATGACTATCCCTTAAATGGTAATTGCCTGTAAAGCAATATAATGTACCAACTGTAAGAACAGCAGATGTCAAAGAAAAAATATGCATAATAGTAACTGAAGGACCCTACAAACAGAAACCTCGCACACAAAACCTCATTTGCATGTAGTAAATATGCAAAAACCCAACCCTGGTTAAGTATATATGGGAAATTAAAAAAATACACCAATTATATTATGGAAAATAAGGAAAACATACAAGCCTACAACAATAAATTCAAGAGCTCTAATCTTTTTCTGGAGGGGAAAATAGCTATAATCCCATTTCCAGACTAACAGAAATTACTGAATAAACGATCAGAACTTATCTCAAAATACAGACAGGAGAACAAACATTTACTTATTTCGTTTTAATTTATAAAAATCAGAAACTAAAAGTCAAATAGCTTGTAAAATATCACGAAGAAAAATGCAAATACATGCATTATATACAACGCAGATAATGTAACATATGTTAGAAAAAGTCAATAATTTAAAATAAACAAATAAATAAATCAGTCTGCAAAAGTCAATAAATTAAATAAACAAATAATAAACTATGAATGAACGCCAAACCACAAATAATTAAATTTAATAAAAATAATCAACAACAAATAATTAATGGATAAATACAAATATACAAAAAGGAATCAAGAATAAAATAAGTTAAAAGTTAACAAGCAAAATCATAATAGTTACAAATAACCACATGTTAACCCACAATTATTCTACTCAATAACCTAAAGGATAATTGTAATAAACGAAGAATACCTGACCTTTTTACCTATAATGCCCGATTGAAGAGCATAGATAAATTGTTTAGCTGGTACACAACACATATGGCCTGGTGATTGCATTCAAGCATGAAAAAACTGTCACCACTCGTCGTTTGACCAGTGTCCACTCTTTTTTCTTTCTACACACACACACACACACACACACACACACACACACACACACACACACACACACACACACATATATATATATATATAATATTAGTGGTCAATATATATATATATATAACTGACATATGAACGATAACTGTCATCCACTAAACATGGCACGTGGAACTAGAACAGTCTACCCCAGTGAGCGAAATGAAGAAGACCTGAAGAAGGCCGAGGCATACAACGCCCGAAACGTTCTAATAATTATGGTGACAAAGATGAGGACAATAGTCCGAATAATTTATATAGTGTTGTTTAGTTCTTCTGTTTTCATATTAGTTCCAATTTTTTGTGTTTATTTAGTCTAATCTGTCTGTTTTTTAAATTTTTTTTCGTATTTCTGTCTTTCATTCTTCGGCGAACCATTTTTTACGGCAGACATATTGAATTTTTGTTTAGTTTGTACGTATTGTTTGTTTCATATTCGTGTTTGTAGATTGTCTTTGTTACTTTTATATTTAGTTTAAAAAAAGGATTATTGCTGTTTAAAGTGCTTTTTTTTTATAGTTTACCTTATTTTATGTAATTTGTTCGGGTTTTCATTCGTAGAACGGTTGCTTTTGGCATTTTTCTTTTGAAATGTTTTCCGTACGGATTTTGCGCATATTTATTTTTTTCGTTTTTATTTGTTTGCGACTAATTGTTCACGTTTTTCTTCTCAAGTCTTTAATTTGTCTGAATAGTTTTATTGTTTTTTTTTGGTTCTGTTTAAATAGAAAAAAGCCTCCCTCCCTCCAATTTTCAATTTTTGAATCTTCTCAATATTTTCGGGACCAAAAGGAAAAATAAAGATCCACCCGATAAGGAACAGGAGAATAATCAGGAAGGTCGTATAGAGAAAACAGTCGACGACGAAAAAAGCCAACAGCAGGAGGTTCTTGCCTGATATTTCCAGCGAGAGTATGGTAGCTAGAAAGTTGCAAAATACTGGAAACCTGACGAAATGTGACGAATCTGAAAAAGGCCAAAATGGTCAAAATTCACCAAAACCAAAACAGAAGAAAATGACAAAACTAAAGACGAAAATGTAGTGGTCGGAGAAACGCCCTCCTGCTTGACGTAGCCACCTAAGTGTTCAATCAACATCACGGAGTTCCTCGAGAAAGCTAAAAGTTACGCACATCTGGTGACATCAGATGGGTTTTTGGTAAATCCCGAGGAATTAGAGAGTTGAAAAAAGAATTGTGTCAGTCTTTGTGGTGGACTTTTGCAAAATTTGTTGCTCCACAAAAGACACCGTAATAAAATTACTAATTTCTCTGGGGATCAAACCCCAGAGGGTGATCAAAGGAAATGATTTTTTTCATGTGGGACGTACTGCTACCCACGCCTGCCGACCGTGAAGCCTCGGATCGTCGGGAAGTACTTGTCCGCTTATCTGTACCAATTTGGTCGGATACTCAGTGCTTCCTCTGTCGATTTGACCGGGGGATGGGGTTTCGAAATCATGTTAGACCAGAAAGCCTTCATGTCCATCCCCAACTGTCTGGATGTAGCGGGCCAGAAGATGCCAATTATAGTCACCGGGCGTAGACCAACATGCTGGAAGTGTGGACACACTGGTCATCAGTCCTCTTCATGCACAGAGAAGGCCTCTGAGATTCTGACCCCAGTCGACCCAACGCCCCCTGCGACCGAGTCTGTTACATCCCTCTCGCTAGTAATGGGCATGACAGCGATCGGGACCGGTGTGGTTAAACCCCCGGTTGGGTCTGTCTCTCAGCCCCCGTTCCCCGAAAAGCCTTTGCTCGCCGCTAGTGCGGTTGCAGAGAAGGAAGAGGGAGAATGGCAGGTCGTTGGTAGGGTCAAAGGGAAGCTCCTGGCAGCGGGACCTCGTTCCACTGAAGTCCCCATGGCTAAAGACACGCACAGCCTCACTCCCTTTACCAATTCTAAGGGCGACTCTTCGACCATCTACTCGGACAAACTGCTTCAATAGCGGCTAAAATACGAGCCCTCTTTCGAGAAAATGGAGAAATTAGAAAAGTTAAAGGAATCATTAAAACATCACCCTGAAAGAATTATAAGACAATCTGCATCATCTCCGTCGTCTCCATCCTCTAAACAGCCCCCATGGCTCCACCCCTAGTTTTGCAAACAATAACTGACCCCTTCCAATTGACTCCACTGAAAAAAAATTCTCTTTCTAAATCCCCCTTAAAAACAACCACTCCGTCCAAAACTCCCAATCCATCCCCTATTAAAACACCCAGCAATTCACCGCTAAAAACAGAAACACAATAGAGGCGACGCAGCTCTTCATCAGACTCTGTAGAACTCAACAAGGAAAAAATAAGTAAAACATAAATTACTTTTCAATAGTGGGGAAGATGTGTGTCGAGTGGAAAAACACCAATCCGACAAAGCATTTTCCCTATCCCGGAAAGCAAAAGACCTGAAAATACTTTTAAACTTCTAAAAGAATATTAACTGTTGTAAGAGCGGGGGATGGCTCAAAATATATCTGGGCCATGTTACCTGAAGCTAACAGCTCTTTCGATCTTTGTCCTCCGTTAGCATACTTTGATACTTTGATATCCAAACGAGAAAAAAACTAAATCAACTCTGTTCAGGGAGGCTCCCGCTTTTCGTTCACCCCTCACTGTATAGAGCTCTTAAACTAACCTTCCACCCTGGACATTGACCCACTGTTTCCTGATGGCACCATTAAAAATGAGATGGGTACTGGCTCCATGGGAGAGGCCGTCGGTGTCCTAACCCCGGCCATGTTCAATGCAGGAGAGCAACCCTAATCGGTTTTCATTATGGCTCTCTGGTTAGCAAGTATAAATGCCCGAGGCTTGAGGTTAGAGTCGCAGGGCGAGGCTCTCTCGTAACCTCCAGTCTGTTTGTTGTGTGCAGGAGAACCGGATTTTTTAAATTAATGACCATAAGAGCATTCTGTCTCGGGGGTTCTCTCTGTATTCAGCATGTTTTTATGGTCACTCGAGAAATGTCTCTTGGCTAGTGAGCAAGTCTTTGAAGGCTGCGTGTACTCTCGTCTTCGCAGATCCAGCGGGCAGGTTTTGCGTGCTGGATGTTACCATAAAGGATAAGGCTCTTGGAGTCATTGGGGTTTATGCGCCCAATAAGCATTTTGAGCGACTTGATCGAGTTGTTTTTACGACATCTTGTCGGGTAGTTTTGGCGGGGGATTGGAATGCCGCCCTTGACAACGACTTAGATCGTTGTGGGCCAAAGTCGGGTACTGACAACCGAGATGTGAAACCATTTTGGGACTTTATCGACAAGTTTGATCATGTCGATACGTACCGGAATGAACACCCTCGGGAGGGAGTTTAGATTTGGAAAAATAGTGGCGGCTCGGCTGCAGGGGCGCTTTCAAGCTACCGCAACCGAGTCTTAGCAGAGTCGATGTAGGGCTCTTAGGGTGTCCAAATTTTCATTATATAGTTTATTCGGATCATAGGCATGTCTAGGTTCGTGTAAACTTAGTTAAGCCTAAGGTTAGGTTGGCTGGCTACTAGAAATTATTTGGTGAGCAGGATTTCCGGGACCATCTGCTACTAATGATACAGAGGGAATTGACGGGGGCTGTGGTTGGGAATTCCTGGTGGGACAAATTAAAATAAAAAATTAGAACGTTTGCTGCTGACTTTAGTCATCGACTCAATCTAGATAGATTAGCGGTGCAAACGGCTTGTCAGCAAAAAGTCGATCGGGCAGTTAAATCCCATGATAGTGGGAAAATAGCATTAACTAAGGCTGTTGTCCTTTCCTATCAAGAAGGATCAAGCTCTGGTAGTTAGGGCTAGGTTAAAAAGAATCTCCTCTGAGGCGACGAATATGCCTCCTGAATTTCGCACAGAGGAGAATCGGAGTGCATCTCGGCTACATATCGAGTTCGTCACATTGCCGGATAAGCGGACCGTAACTACAAACGCGGGCATATGTGAGGCTTTTCGGGATTACTTTCAGGAACTTTTTTCAGAGAGCCCGGTCTGAGCCCTGCTCAGTTCGACGCCTATTTAGCCGACTTTCCATGCCTTGAGGCAGCTAAAGCGGCTGAGTGCGAGGGTCTCATCACAGAGTCGGAAATCTGGGAAGCGCTGAAACAGGTTGGCTTGGATAAATCTCCGGGACTAGATGGTTTCCCCACGAAGGAAAGGCAGTCGCCCGTTTTTGTTCCTTAACTGGAAGTGATTTACAACAACTGGATGAAGCAGGGGTCTATACCTCAACGCTTCCTCAGGGGTGTGATCAAGTTGCTGCGCAAGGACAAGAACGGTGGGGATGGGTTAGGTAACTTTCGCGCTTTAACCATTTTAAATACAGAGTTAAAGATTTTGGCAAAGATCATAGACAACCGTTTGAAGCTTGTCCAGGTTAGTCTGATTGGTTCCGAACAGACTTGAGCTGTGAAGGTCAGGACTATTCAGGACAATCTTCATAGGGTGCGCTTGATCTTAGAACATGTCGACAGTGAAGCCGCGCTGATCAATTTAGATCAGTCCAAGGCCTTCGATAGGGTTGACCATCGATTCCTGGAGGCTGTCCTTTCGGCGAGCAGTTTCGGACCGGACTTTTGCACCACATGGATCCGACTTCTGTATGCGTCTCACGGTGCACTGGTGGAAGTGAATGGGAATAAGGCCGAAGCCCTCCGTATTGTCTCGCTCCATTCGTCAAGGTTGTCCGCTTTCGCCTTTGCTTTACGTTGGAACCTTTCCTTCGCAAGTTAAAGACGAATACGGTCCTACGCGGAATTTCCCTACCTGGTGCTACCACCTCGGCCAGGTATTCTGCCTATGCTGATAACGTTTTGATTCTTGTGTCGAGCAGAGCCGAGATTGACGAAGTCAGCAAAGAAATCAGTGGTTATGAGATGGTGACAGGGGCCAAGATCAACCGCGATAAGTCTGTTGGCTTGCGGTTGGGCGCGTGGAGGGGAGATTCTGTTCCCGGACCTTTCCTCTGGACAGATGGGCTGGTCAAGATACTCGGCGTCTGCTTCGGTACTGATATACAGCTGGATACGAATTGGTTGGAGGTACAAGGGAAGGCCGTGGTCGCAGTTAATTTGTGGTCTCGGAGCAATCTTTCCTTGAAGGTGGGGGCGGAGGTATGTGTTTCACACATCTACCCGATTCTCCTTTACCGACTCTCTGTACTTTCACTTCCGTATGCCACACTAATGTCATTAGTAGTCTCTTGTTCTCTTTCTTGTGGAGAGGCAAGGCCGCTATGGTATCTCGGGAAATCTGTTGCCTTCATCCATCTGAAGACGGTCTGGGTATGCCTAGCATTGAGATTCGTCAATATATGCTTCGCATCGCCTTCCTAGACCGAATGTGTCGCGAATCGTATGAGGAGGGCGCCTTCTGGAAGGACGACGCCCGTAAGAACTTCCCATCCCTGAGAAATGTGTACTCGAACGAGGAGGAGGCCCACCGTTTATCCCGAGCCGAATTCTCCTTCTGTTGCGAATGTTGTCGTGCATTGAAATGCCTCTTATGGACGTCGGATGGCCTCTCCAACGTCCAGGCATTGTCTCGTAGGGTATTATATCAAGTGTTAGTCAAGGGGTCTGTTCGTGATGTTCTGATTGACGATCTCTGTCTTACAAAGCAGGGGGTTCGCTCAATATGGCATTGAGCACCCACGTTGAAATGCCTCAATAACGATGAGACATCACTCACATGGCTGATGATTCGTGGGGCCCTCTGGTTCAGCGGCTTGGAGAAATCTCCAAACTGCCGACGCTGTAGTGGGGAAGTCAAGACCTTGGGTCACGCTTTCTTTCATTGCAGGGTGGAAGCGCTGTTGTGCAAGTTCGTTGAAGGCCTTATGTTCTGCATGCTGCGTGGAAAGTTCTTTGTCCTTGAGGCCAGTTCTGTTTGTAGAAATGTGATGACGAAAGCTGAACACTATATGTTCTTGTGCTTTCTAGGGGATATGAGAGTCGTGATTTGGACGACACGTCTGAAGGAATTCTATGAAGGCGAGAAGTTCACTTCTTCCCAACTGATCATGTTCTTTAAGCATCAGCTTAAAGTCAAGATCAGAACGGAAAAGCGGCGGCTCACGTCATCAGAATTTGGCAAAAAGTGGGTGAATCTTGCGCGTTTGTATCGAGTAAAAGCGGCTGACTTGGAGTGGCATTTTGATGCCGGTTAGGCATCAGGATATTGTTCTTCCCGGGTTGAACTTTGGCAACCCATCCCGAAATTAGGATAGTTTAGATTTTGTTTTTGAATCCTTAGTTTCCTTTTTTTCCAGATAACTTAGCTAGGGTGTGTATGCTCATTGGTCATTTATTCTGTTCCTATTTTTCTCTAGTTTAATTTCCAATCCCCTTTTATCGAAGGTGAAATATAGCGATGGGGCTTCGCCAACCGTTTATATAAAGAAAAAGTCGAAAGAGATACGTGTCTGTGCGGATTTTTCCACGGGATTAAACGATTCCCTCAAAAGTTATCATTACCGACTTCCGGAGACGGAAGAGGTTTTTGCGCAGCTTAGTGGGGGTCGGATATTTTCCACAGTCGACCTAAGTGACGCGTATCCTCAGATTCCAATAGGCGACAAATGTTCAATATGACTGACCATAAATACACATCATGGGATGTACAAATTTAATCGTTTGCTTTTCGGCATAAAAATCGCTCCAGCGATTTTTCAACAAGTGATGGACACAATGCTGAGTGGACTGGACTTTGCATTGGCGTATCTTGATGGTATTTTGCTGAAAAATATTTTCGAAGTTTTGAGAAGAATTCAGCACTGTGGCTTCAAACTTAAGAACGAAAAGTGTGTATTCTTTATGGACAAAATTAAATATTTAGGTCAGATAATTGACAAGAAGGATAAGTTACCAAATCCAGCACGTGCCAGTGCTATAAAGGATATGCCCACTCCTGTAAATGTCAGTACCCTACAAAGTTTCCTGGGCTTAGTAAGTTACTATAATGTATTTGTACTAAATATGCATTGCTTGCGAGCTCTGCTGAATGCGCCTTTGAAGAAAGGTGCTAAATGGTTTTGGACGACGGAATGCTAGGAAACATTTGCGAAAATGAAAGAAATAGTAACGACAGACTTCTTCTTGACACACTACGATCCAAAAGAAAAAAAGAAAATAAATAAGCGTAGCAAGTGACGGTATAGGAACCTGCATTATGCATAAACTAGAAGACGGCTCGATTAAAGCGATTGCACTCATATCCAGGACGCCTCTTTCAGCTGAGAAAAATTACTCTGTGATTGAAAAGGAAAGTTTAGGGATTGTATTTGCACTAAACAAAATATCATAGATTCATTCACGGGATAACCGTTGATAGCTATTTATGGGCCCCAAAAAGGATTACAGACTCATACGGCTAATAGGTTACAACAATGGGGAATCAATTCATTAAATTACAACTTTAAAATGGAATTCTTACCATGCAGACAGATTGTCCAGACTTATTACAAGGAATAATGAACCTTTAGAGGACACGGTCATTGTTTCTCTATAATCGGAAGTAAAGATAATAAACGTACTATGCAATTCTGTGGGGGAACTACATGTGACGTTAGATATAGAGATATATATGGAAGATATAAAAAAATAATGCGTTTGAGGACAAATTTATTACTGAAATAATGAAAAAACTTCAAGACAGGACTAAAGCAGATTTAGGAGTATACTTAATGTGTGATGACATTCTCATGTACAGCGAAAGAGTAGTGGTACCTTTGGTACTACGAAAGAGAATCCTGAAAGAATTTCATGCAGGATATCCTAGTACATCCAGAATGAAAATCTTGATGAGAAGTTACGTATACTGGCATAGCATAGACAGAGACATTGAATGTCTGATGTCATGCGAAGGCTGTGCTTTGGCGGCTAAGCAACACCAATTAAGTTCAACACATGTCCAGAAACTGACCATCCATGGTCACGTCTGCATGTTGACTTTGCTGGTCCACTTAATTGGACGTATTATCTGATTGTCGTAGACAGTATTTTCAAAGTGTCCAGAGATATTCAGATGTAACAAACCAACTACGCAAATAGTAATTCAGTTTCTACACGAAATGTTCGCAATGTTCGGAGAACCAGATTCAATTGTGTCGGATAACGGCGTTCAATTTGCATCGAAAGAATTTAAGGAATTTTGAAAATGTTTGTAGTAGAGCACATAACAATTGCACCATACCATCCTAGAAATAACGGTCAGGCAGAGCATTTTGTAGATACTTCGAAATGGCTCTAAAAAGCCAACGGTGGACCCACAGATGCTGCATTACAGCAATTTTTACAGGTATATAGACTTACATCGAAGAGAAATGCGCCTTCGGCCATGACTTCGGCAGTAATTATGCTTGCGCGAAAAAATACGATTAGTTTTTGACAATCTTATACTCAATAAGAAAAAAACATGATTATGTGGTACAAAAACCTGAAAAAAGTTTTATAAAATTGGCCAAAAGGTTTTTTACCGGATGTACGAATCAAATAAAACATATTGGGAAGTCGGAAGTGTCGTTCGAAGAATTGGTAGGATGATGTATCTCGTAAAAGGTCCTAAAACGGTGCACAAAACGCAGTATAATCAAATTAAAAGTAGGTATTCAACTGAAGAGAACACTAATCCAGATGAAGTTAAACCTAGCGGGGTTATTTTTGATATATTCGATTTACCTATCCCTCAGAAAGTCCGAAAAAGACGGAATAAAAGAAAATGGGATACGGAAAGGGTCGAAGTCAACCCCCCACCAAATACTGATTCTGTACAGAGTAAATGCAAAAAGGAGGTGTTGCAGAATATCTACAGACGATAATGGCTATGTCCCCATTCACATAAATACAGTAGTAAATACTGTATGCTGGTCTGCAGTTGGAGATTCGTTTTCAGTTTGACTGGTTAAGCATCCTCAGACGGGGCTATGCCAAAGGGTAGAGTCTCGTCTTGGGCAACACCTACCCGACCCCGTTTTATACGGGGGTCTACGAGGAATTTTTGGCTGAGCCTACGGGCTCGGATACCCCATATTAAATTCGGCTTTGTGCCACATCTGACCGCGTGGGGCGGTTGGTAGATATCCTGCAGTCGGAGATTAATGGATCTACTCTTCTATTCTATCCGATTAGAAGTTGTTACGTCCGACTTTTGATTTTGTCCAGCCTAAGTTCGCCTGAAGTGAATTTTGGATATTTTTACGAATTGATAAAAAGTCTATCAATTTATTTCTGTTAAACTTTTTGCATTTCTCGGTTTTGTTTAATTATGTATACTGATTTTAATTTGTTCACTTTTCTTTCTGTAGTTTATTTTCCTTTTTGTGTTTTAACCCCCTATCCTGTTTTTATTTCTTTTTCTTTCGTATTTATTTTAATTGTGGTTTATTAAAGTTATTCGATTTTATTTTTAGTTTTACGTGTTTACTGCTATCAACTTTAATTTTCCACGTTCATATTTGATTTTGTTTTGTTTATTTCATTCGTCCAAGATTTTATTTCGTCTTACTTGGTTGCAAGACTTTTTTTTATTTGAACTATTCTTTAATTGTAAGAATTAGCATTTAACATAAGGTGAACGTTTATTTGTTTCACTGTGGAAGACAGAGGAAGAGACTAGAAGACAGGTAGGAAGTAATCTGATTACTAAGACAGTTCGCCTCCAAACGGAGTATATGGGTACAAGACGGACAAGAATTACCTACTGCAGGCAGAATGGACAAATAATAAGATTCAACAGTGGGCGCTAAAGTTAAGTGGCTACCACTGTAAGATAGCGTATTTAGCAGGGAAGGAAAACACGTGTGCAGATTTACTCTCGAGAATACCGAAACAACTAGAAGAACGATCTGTAAAAGTAGAGCAGGGAGTAGATGATAAAGCTTATAGAATCGGAGTAATTAACTTCAATAAGCTAAAAGATCGCCCTAGGTTAGAATCGGACGAGGAAGGGGACGCACATATAATGACCGATTCTTACTGGACAGAAGGAAGATCATCATCAGCTGTTGCTGGAACAGCATGAAATATTTGTACAGGGCAGAAGAAGAATAAAGAGGGCACAGAAGAGAAGAAATGAGAGTCAATGCTGAAAGAAAGGTAGTAGAATTGAAGGTTGGAGACCCTGTCTACTATAAAATTCACCAGAGAGAAGGGAAGCTGGACCAAAGATAAGAACCGTACTACCGGATAGTAGAGCAGATGGGTCCAGTATCGTATGTAATATGGGATCAAGTGGCAGGACGAACAAGGGGAGCCCATGCCAATGATCTGAAGAAGGCTGTAATAGCTGACCTGGAAATGAGTGAGCCGAGGCCTAAGAAGACAAGGACAAGGAAGGTAACTCTGGTTGAACCGGAAGAAATGGAGACGGAAGAGGATTCCGAGGAAAATGAAGAGATAGATCGACTTAGCCATCTAGACAAAGCGATCCTAGTGACGGAGTTGGAACCTTCGGTGGAGACCAGCAACGTTCAGTCGTCTCCTGAATCAGTGCAGAGGAGACCCTGTGATGTCACCGTCTCGTCCCCATGTCCAAAGAGAGGGAAGAGAAAAACAAGGAAATCCAGTCAAGCAACCAGAGGTTCTAAAGAGAGGCACCCTAAACAAGACGAAGAACTCAGCGAGTGCGAGGAAGAGGATCAGATACCCCTTTCCCAGCCCAGAGAAAGACTAAGAAACAGGGTAGATTTAGACATTGAATAAAGAAGTAATGAAGAAGTCCAGGACGCGGACTCGAAACAGAAGGAAGAATCAGGAGAAAAGAAAAGGGCTAAAACACCTCCTGAAGGGGAATTGAACGCTGAGGGAAGATTAGAGGTTGAACACGAACTACCTCTGAAGATGAGATTGAGAGGGGTGGGGAAGCCCAAATCTCAGTAGAACAAAGAAGGTTGCGAAGAGTAGAAGCGTTCGGTGTCGTCAGATAACGACACTGGCTCATCCAAAAACCTACTGGCTGACCGTGGTGGATGTGGATGGAGGGAATGGGGGCGCGAGTTGCAGCTCACGAGGGACGGAGGAGGATTATTGGCATTGCTAACTGGCCAGCGGTAGTGTCATGGAGTACGACCTTTGGGGGTGGCTGTCCGGGCCATTCGATCTGCTAGGAGTCAGTCAGGGGAGGAAAGAGCTGAAGGGTTACAGACTTAGAAAAGAAAAACTAGCTTAGTGCAGCGGGAACCAATGGAACTATTGGGAATAGTTGGTGGGAGATGCTTAAGGATAGGTCCTTCACCACTGATTTTAGCAAATGGTTCGCTCTAGACAAGGCTAACATGCTGAATGCTCTTAAGGATATTTTTCCAGGGCGGAGGCTTGAGAGGTCATCTAGAGATATCCCTAGCTAGGGAGACCCTGTAGCGTTTGGATTATAATGTCTAATTACCTCTCCCTTGCTAGTCAGGTAATTAGACATAAGCAAGATGTCTTCCGAAGCTGTGAGCATGGGCGCAGAATTGCACAAGGAAGAGATTCATCGAGGTTCCGATCGCTACATTCAGGAAGTCAAGACCCCGGAGGAGCGTACTCTGAGGGAGACTGACGAGGTGTGTGAGTCATTTCGGTAAAGGACACGAGGAAAGACTTACGTGGCACACACCTCAGCCTTAATTTTAACGGACAACCTACTTCAACGCCAAGTCCGACCCGCCACGCCGACTTTTGCCTGTACTTCTGACTAATTTTTCTCCAGCTGAAGGTCGGGTTCAAACCACACTCCGAAAATGGGGTCACGTGCTAAGCGCAGCTGTTTGACCACTTCATCCATTCTGTTTTTAGAAAACCTTTAACATGTCTTCTCTACTGCTAAATAGTGTAAGATTGATAGCGGGAGACTGGTATTTAATCATCAATGCTGATTATACTATTTAGCAGTGGAGAGGGCGTGGTAAATGTTTTATAAAAAGACAAGAGATGCCCAGGTCAACCGGCCGCGCATAGGACGTGAACGCCAAAAAGCATACAACCTCCGCTGCCGCAGGTACTCCACACAGCTAAACTACTATGTAGAAGTAAACACAGAAATTCACTATCCTAAACAACATCCTTGATCATGGCTATAGAACTAGCTGAAATCGCTCGGCACAATTATAACAATGGATAATTTCTGTATTATTTAACCCCTGAAAAACGGAAAAATGTTAGAATGCTGGAAAAACCCAATAAGAGACTAATTAAATATTCCTTGTCGGCCGTTTACAATGAAAGATTATATATTTGTTTAGAAGGCATTTTTATACGGTTAAATATAGGCTTTAATCAAAGAAATAACGCATTTGTCATAAAAATGTTTTTTATGCTATTTACTTTCAGGGTACAGTCTCTCCACAACTTTTCTTTCTTTATTATCTGTGAGTATCCATGACTTCTTGGCAAAGATAATGGAATGATTTCCCCATTGGCTTCACCACACTTAAGAATTAGTCGTTAAAAGTAGTAGTTCACCTAGACTAGTTGACATCAATATCTATAGTCTATTTTACCTTATTATTTAACCCCTAGATGTGTAGGTTACCTAATGGAACAAATAGAACTCTATCGTGTCCTGTCTTCATATATGTGACGGTGATTTGCGCGTATGTGATCTGCGAAGCAATATCGTCCAGAGTGTATTCTCTTGCAACACACAAGCCAGTCCACTGATATCATGTAGTGTGACACTATAAGTTACAATTCTACCTCGCCTTTGTCTTGGCAAGGCCCATCCTTCTAACTCCATGGAATGGTGCTTCGAAATCACAAACAGAGTGATACCAAAAAACATACAGTATGTCACTTAAGGACATTTAAATGCAGCAACAACTAAAAGAGATATGACATGAAACACTCAGAGAAAAAATAAAATAATCAATATGTTGACACACCACATTACTTCAAACAAAAGGTTAGGAAGGAAACCACCCAACATCACAGGAAAGAACGATAACAGTTACCGAACTTGAGAAACCTATTTTCCTGAGAAATTGTTTTTAGAGAAATATTTTATAAATTTCAACCGAAAGTAGCACTGGCTATTCAGTCAAAGAATGTCGAATATTTCCTTATAAGGAAACGGCTAATATTACCATTACTTTTAGATAAGAAGTGAACAGATACTACACTTTTATCCTAAGTTGATGGATAAGGTGGGAATGAAAGCTTAATTCGAGTAGCAATGGCTGCTCGGTCAATGCTGAAAGTTTCCGTATAAGGAAACAGTTAATATTATCATTACGATTAAAGATGAGAACAGATACTACATTTAGTATTTAATTTCCGCTCCACGCTGGGAGGATGTGACACAAGGACAGTTTAATGTGGGAAGCCCGAGCGCGTGCACTCGGGCCAGGCTCGAAATAGCCATGCCCCTCAACCGTCGTTTGTGCTGGCATCGGCATTACTATTGACTCCCGGCTCTTTAGTGTATTGAGGGCGATACTGACGCGGGCATTTGTTTCCCGGGACCGAGCACCTCTCAATAATATATTCAGCCGTGCTCTTCTCCCAGACATAAATGAGTGATAAAATGTTGTTTATTTGCCCGAGGGCACTTTGATCCCAACTTTATTGCTAAGGAGTGAAAGAAAGCGTAACTTGAGTAGAACTGGTTGCTCAGTCAAAGAATGTTGACAGTTTCTGTATAAGGAAACACCTACTATTACCATTTACCATTACGTTACTTCTGAAGGGAAGATAGAAGAATACAGGCACGTCCAGAAAATTCTCCAACCCGATCTGCTTCCATTCCTGTAACAAGAAGACGATATTCTCTTCCTGCTGGATCATACCTGCTCGTATCTAAAATGTTTAACAACTTACAAGCCCCTCATTGAACATGTATGGAGGGAGATACTGGAACGACTCATCCAGCCACTAATGGGGTGAAATGGTTAAAAAGAAAATTTGTTCATGTCGTTTAGACGTGTTAGAAGGCCAGGCATATAGGTATCCCTATTAGAATCAAAAACAAATCAGAGTCGAGCTTGTTAACCATATCTCCAAGTCATGAATCTTAGTCTTAAAGAAAGTTAGAGTAGTGGATGTCAGTTATCAGTTATCTCCTGTTAATTTTCCCCTCTGAAACAGGAGATAACTGATAACTGACATCCATTAAACATGGCACGTGGAACTAGAACAGTTATACCCCAGTGAGCAAATAAACGGTTCAGTTCGACATTCCAACCACCTGAATAAGGCCGGAGCGTACAACGGCCGAAACGTTGTAATAAATATGGCGACAAAGATGAGGACAATAGTCCGAATAATGTAAATAATGTACATAATACCTCATCTCAGAAATATAGACAAAATTATTATTATATTAATAATTAAATTTTCTGACTCAGTTATTAATTGTTTAAATTGATAAATAAGATAATTTTATTATCTCAATTTAATTTTTAATTTAATATATGAGAGTGGGATCATTTAATAAGTATCTCACTCTCAATTATTAACTTTTTAAATTGATAACCGTGATAATATAATAATTTTAATTATATTATCTCAGTTATTAAATTAAAAATGATTAACTCACTCTCAGTTATTAAATTTTTTAACTAAGTGAGATAATATATTTATATTCTTTATTATTAATTACTATAATTTGATGTTTATGAATTGTTAAAGTTATTTTAACTGGCAAAATGAAAATAAACTTAAAATTAAAGTAAAAACAAATTAAATTATTTTTCTTCCCTAAATAAACAAAACTAATAAATAAAACAAATTATGCTTGACACACACTATGAAAAGTATACACACTATAAGCTAAGATGAATACAGCAAAATTAAAATTATTTTGTGAAATAGGAAAAAAAAACTTTAGAAATCATTCCTTCAAGATTTAAAAAGAAGCCAGTTAAAACCTAAGGACGATGAAACACAGGAGTGAAATGAAAGTATTGCTCGCAGCCGACAACCTTTATTTCAAGGAGTTTTCTCTAATGAGAGCCTTGAAACACGTGACCTTTTAACCATAATATCACTTACGATACACCATACTAAAAATATAACTTTTTGATGCCCCAAAAATATCTTTAATTATGGTAAAAAGGCCAGCCCTAATTATTACGACAAGTCTTACAAAGTTGACAAAAAAAAAAGTATCGAGTTTTTTAGCAAAATTTAGAACGTGCTAGAAATGGGGAAAATTTTTTAAATAATTAAAAAATACTTTGTTCTTTCCTCTTAACAATAATATAAACATTTTGTTTAGGGACTTTTATTATCATGCTATACTGTTTTTTAGATTAAGTGTATTGCGTGCCAAATGATGGCCTATAACATGTATGTAAATTATCAATGAAAATGAAATATGCATTTTTACAATGAAAAGAAAACTACATACAATGAAGAAAAGAAGAAAATACTTAACTGAATAGTTTTCAAAGAATTAGTACAATTTTTGAAGCAAAGTTCGTGGTAACAACGAAGAATAGAACAAGCACAGCAGCCGGAGACTTTTCCTTGATGTGGGAGCGACATTGATGTTCCTTTCAAATCTCGTCTGGAGGTTGTCAAATTTCTTCGGTGTTGTTTTTCCTCCTGGCTCGTGCTGACCTGGTTTTCCTCCAGCAGCTGTCCGTCGACACCGAAAATTAATTCCGAGGCTCCCCTTAAAAACATACAAGTAGGTTCCAAACTCATTTCACGGAATTTAAAGGGAAATCCTTTTATTGGTTTTTGATGAAAAAACAGATGTAGCTGTTTCCTCACAAATCGAAATGTACAAAAATATTTTAGAAATTTAAAAATTAAGCAAGAGACCAACACAGCGTCTGCTTTCTCTCTGAAAGGCAGATGATACATGCTCAAGCAGCTTAAATTTCTTATATCTTTTCAATTCATTAAAACAAAAACAGTTACTATGCATTGATCACGGTCCGAAGGCCGAGAAGAATTATGAACCAAATATTGATTCTGTGGGTGTTCAAGAAACACAACAAATTTTTTGGTAAAACCACTAAGACACAAGGGGTTACTGAGTGTGTAAGAATAAGAAAATAGAGAAACATTATTAGCGGGAACAATAGAAGAGTAATCAAGAAAAAAGTAGATAACAATTAACATTGCATTAAAATTTGGCTGGAGAGCATGCATCCGGAAGAATTCCACAAACGAGAAGTGCGAGAAAAGTAACGGTTAGCATAGAAATTAGCCCTAACCCAAACCCAGCAGATTTAGACAAATCAATCTTTACAGGGGAGATAAATCACTGATTTTACTAGAGAATAGCTTCCCTTGTTAATTCATTACTTACATCAGTGTAATTTGTAGATTTTTATAAATATTTTGGATCATTAATTTCAAAGATTGTTAATAGGACCCACGGGTGTTATTTTGAGCAATAATAAATTAAAATCAATAACTGCTAATAAAAATGTATCGTAGGTATTTTCGCTTGTTTTAATTTTTTTTTTTAAAACTTAATTTCAAGCACACTTCGAAAGACGCTACGACTTAATATTTTGAATATTATTAACCACATGCAATTGTAAATGTAAATATATTTCGTCTGCACATACGATATTTATCTGATTACTCTTCTATTATTTTTACTCCTTCATAATGATTTCTAATTCTTTCACACGCAGTAACCCTGTCTTTAGTACGATGCTTTGAGTAAATTCGATTAAAAAGGGTTCTGATATGTTTAAATAAGACTTTATTTATTTACTTATGAATTCCAAGAAATCCTGTAGAGTTATCACCATAAATTCCTTTTTTATGAAGTGTCAAAATAGTACAGATAATATATATATATATATATATATATATATATATATATATATATATATATATATATATATATTAATCAAGCAAGAAGAATTTGGAACAGAAACAATAATAATGTGCGGAAGAGAAAAGAGTAATCAGGTGGACACTAGATAGCGATTGGCATGGCATTTAAATTTTTGCACATTGAAATAGCGGGAAAACATTGAGCCGAAAGGGAGTTCTTCAAGCAAGAAAAAAAGTAAGTAAGTGTTAGCATAGAATTTACTGCTACATCTTGCCAACTCATTGGTATTTATCACCGAGCCCAAGGTAAATAGCAGGAGAACCGGACCATATGTGGCAGTAATATTCTCAGGATGAACGAATGGTAGACTAATAGATATGGATGATAGACTCTGAAGTGAAAAATTGTCTCGCACAACACAGTAAACCATTTTTCTTAGCAGCTGACCTAGCAATGGATTCATCACAATCTTTCCACTATATGTCAGTCAAGAACGTTAACACAAGAAGGTCCAACGAGTCATTTTCATGGAGGTTAGCATCAGCCATGCTGATGGAAGGCAGAGACGAGTCTTTCAGATGATTAATGGAGAGAGATTTAGTTTTGGATGCATTAAAATTAACACACTTTTTTTTACCCCAGTTAACAATGGAGTTGAGGTCGTTTTGGACATCGGCTTCCATTTTGACCATGTCTGACTGATTAGCCTTACTATAGAGACATATATAAAATTTCTATGTTGCCTACTGAAATTTTTTAATGTTAATTGCCTACCTTGGCAGGGCTGTTATTAACATTAAACCCATTTTAGGAGATAACACCCAAATTTCATATATATATATATATATATATATATATATATATATATATATATATATATATATATATATATATGTATGTATGTATGTATGTATGTATGTATGTGTGTGTATGTGTGTGATTGTTCAGTTTCTTGGCGATATTTACCTGAAATTAACGAAGTCCGCATGCGTCATGAAAGAAGAGCTTTGTTTGGGAAAGAATTGAGACTCTTCCTGACGCATCTACTTAATGGATCTGCTATTAGCACTGATAACTAGTTCAGTTCGATGTCTGAAACGTCGATATTCACAAATCATATAGTCTTTATTTACTTTGAATATTGTATGGTGAACTTCAGAGATTTTATAGTGTTATGGAGACGTTGATGAACATCCTTCTCAGCTACGCCCCTTACGTTGTAGTCCAATGTGTTCATTTCTGGAGAGATAGGAGTTCATGCCTTTGGAGTCACGTACGTAATCGTAGAGATTGTAACTCATCTATTACTGGGTCGCTTTGGTGTTATGAGACTGTGTATAATATTCTTTTGCTCAAGGACTCAACCTGGGACTTACAACCCTCTTCAACCCCACTATAGGCGATCATCTACGTTTGGTCTAGATGCACATGTGTCAAATGACGGCCGTTTAGTGACGTCACTTTAGTCAGTTTCCAGGAGTTCAACAGAGCAATTACCTCGTCCTGGCTTCTAGCCTGGCAAACAGCTGCCACCTAATGCAGCTTGCAAGCCCATGCTGCCGTTTTCCGATGGAATATATGTGGAACCCCATTAAGAAATGGAGAATAATTTATTAGGTTAATATAACTAAAAACCTCAGCTAACTCATTATTGTGCAAACATAGGCTCCAGATTTGATTTCTACATTTGCATTTATTACCCAATCAGCGACGTTATTTTAAACGCGCTGAAGCCTTTGAAAGATCAATCACCCATGTTTGTTGTCTGCTATGAAAATTTAGAGATCATTACAGAAAATGATCAACAAAGTTTAAGACATTTAAAAACTGGGAAAAATATTTATTAACCTATAACTTCTGAGTGTAGTAAGCTAATTTTGAGCTTCTTCGAGCCAATCTATTTTTGATAAATATTCGTAGTATTAAGTTAATTTTCAGTTTTTCCGTAAATCTTTGACCAGGGTTGCTTGTCTGTTGTATACAAGCTGAATTCTTATACCTTTCGTACAATTAATTGTTCAACATTTGACATATTTATCGTGTAACTTCTTGCAATAGCCCCGCGATTTAAAAATGAATTAAGCACACTTGAAACATACGAAGAGTTATCTAAACAATATGTTAGTAGTAGTTATAACACATTTTCACCTGCTGACTACTATAAAATTACACGTATTCATAAAACAACATAAATACGTGACGATCTCCTTATGTAGACACATTCTGTGTCTTCTCTCATACTATTGCAATTGATTCGGTAAAAAAAAGAAAAAATATTTTTGTGCGAATTTGTTTCGCAAGGATCTTTGTAATTCGTTTCATTCAATTTAAAAGAAAACAAATACTCAATATTAAAATTTAATTTGTAGATCTGTATTCGAAAATGTTTTATATCTTCGATTTTCGCACCCTAATCCCCTACTTATATCTTCAAATATAGAAACTATATCCGGTTCACAGACTTCAATTTTGGAAAAACACATGACTCCCCGTTCCCTATTTGAGAAGTCATAGTAGATAAATCTGGACCGCTCGAATCTGGAATCCTAAATATGGCTTCTCCAGAAACACAAAAGTTTCTCCGGCTGACCCAATTCCTTTTGTGAATTATTATAAGTAAGACCCTATCTCTTCGTTCTCTTTTCAGGCTGTTTGGTGTGCAAACGTCTGTTGTAGTTTCTCTACGCGGGACAAATATAAACATGTGTATATAATTTTGTGAACGACTTAGCGGCATAAAACTCTCTCTCTCTCTCTCTGGGAATAAAACATATTTGTAACTCCTTTTCTTTCAGCTACTCCTTTCCGTCTGTGAAGTAAGTTGTTAGTATATCATGGATATAACAATGAAAATAATAGGGGAAATACAAACATATAATATTCTTTTCTGTTATAGCTCACTCATTATCTTTTGATTTACCCGATATGTGATATTAAAATATTCATTATCCTGTGAGCATCTTCCAGGTCTTTGTGAACTTTGAAAACAAACGGCCATGCAACTTTCATATCTAAATAAATATCTCTAAATCCCTATGTTCTGGCTCTAAGGTAGCAATTACAGTGTGCCTTTTCATTTTCTGTGTCGTCATTTATCTGAAGTTAAATGATAGAAAACTTAGATCTATTCAAAGATGTGTCATCAAAGAGCTGATAAAGCATATATATATATATATATATATATATATATATATATATATATATATATATATATATACTCCAAGTTTCATTGAGTAATTTAAACATATTAAAACTTAATAAAATTTGTTGCTAGTGTGGCAGTGGCGTTTTTGGGGTGCATTTAATCGGCATTTATTGTCATTTTGAATTTCCACAGATTACTGTTTGGCTCCCTTATACTGAGACGCATGTTACACAAAAAATCCATAGATACAACGGGTATATTTAAAATAATGATAACAGAGCGCGTTCACCGGTGTTTTTAAAGGCCACCATCACAACAACCGCAGTTTCAATAAGTTTGTCTTTGTAATACACTACTGAGGATGATTTCGGAGGAGATGGAAAGTACTTGGGTAGGAAATACCTACGTCCCCTTCCTTGAGGAATTTCATTTTAACATCTAGAAACTTATTAGAGAACTAGAAAGAATTATTATTAAAATAAATAGACATATGTCTATATTATTCAATGAAACATATTTGAATGACGCATTTCGTCCTTCAGGACTTCCTCGGACTAAATTTGTATTGCCGATACTACACATGCGCACAGACAAGGAGTGTTCTGAATTTTTAATAATGATTTTTACAACCAAAAATTTCGATTACCCATGAGGTCACCTCAAAGTTGTGTGATGGCATGTATGTGGTCCTTTCCAAAATATTTTATCCAAGCAATCAACTTCCGTTATATTGTTGATAAGCTAAAACTAGAAGGAGGAATTATATATTATATTATATCGCCTGTAATAAATGTCACAAAAAATACATAGGAGAAACCTCAAAGAATTTAAATAAAAGATTATATGAACACAAAAGGGACATTTTACAAAAAAAAAACAAACAAAAAACGGAAAGAAATTCATATGTTTTGGTTGTCCATTATAACAAGACTAAAAACAATTATGACATAAAAAAATGCTACTCTTATCAAAGAGAAAACAATTCTCAATGACGTAAATGTTTAGAGAGTGCCTTGATCGCAAAGTCATCCTTAGTAAATTTGCACCCTAGCTCTTATAACATTTCACCATTCGTAGCAGATATTGTATTATCACAGTGTGGGATACCTATTAACAAAAGTGATAGAAAGTAAAAGACTAAATGAATTCGGTTATATATAAAAAAAATAAAAGTAAAAAAAAAAACATTTTAAAATCCCCAGCAACAGCTCGTTGGTGCGCATATGTAGTCGTAACAACATCAAATTTAGTCCGATGTTCTCCTGAAGGACAAAACGCGTCCCAATTAATTTTTTTCCATGTTGTCATACCAGTACATATGTTGTACATTACCAGTACATATATATATATATATATATATATATATATATATATATGAATGAAGAAATATAGTCTTAAAGTGTGCTATATTTATGGGATAAAGTGCTCAATATCAGAGATAGAGCGTGTGTAAATATAAAAGTGAACATAGAAGTCAACACTTAGAGGCGACAGTCTGTTTCATGCTAGATGCAATCGTCGGGGCCGACGATTGCATCTAGCATGAAACAGACTGTCGCCTCTAAGTGTTGACTTCTATGTTCACTTATATATATATATATATATATATATATATATATATATATATATATATATATATATATATATATATATATATATATGTAACGGTATTGGCGGCGTAAATCAACCCACACATTTTTTAGTTTACGAATATGTAAGCAAACAAAAAGCAAACAAGAAAAAGAACTCAAGAAAATAACTTTTTATTACAGGTACAATATTTATATTATAAATGTCACGGTTTTACATCAATTATTAATATGAGTTACTTCCCTTTGACTGGGTTAAACTCTTTACTACTAAAATATTTTTACTTGAGCTCACAAAAAGTTGAATTAACTTGTCGCTCAAAATGTTCACTGAAAGAGAGTTTAAAGAATCCTGTAAAGCTGAAAATATGTTGATAAACTTTTAGCTTTAAAGAAGTTGGAGAAGTGAATGTTCCGTAAATGTCTAATTTGTTTTCATTGCTCGTAGTTGAATGTATTTTTCGTAGTTTGTAATTAATTTTCGTAAGATTCAACAGCGTGATTGAATAGTTTTTAGTAAGTTGCAGAAGTTGATGAGTTGTTTAGTGAGTTGTTTAGTTGAAGTTTTAGCTTGAATTACAGTGAAGTTATTTCATGTTAAAGAACTTGAGATTCTAACTTTGTACTTCGCTGCAGTAATGATACAAGCGTCGTGAACTCGTTTAGCAAATGCTAGTCGTCGTAAATTCTCACTGACTGGGTTCGCTCGTACATTCAATTTATATGTTTTAGAAATCATTTCTTGAACAAAGTAACTAATAATAACAAAACAAAAGTCATTGAAACAAAGGAAGTTCAGTCGACCATTGATGACAATTCCAGAACAACGTAACTATAAACAACTTTTTCTATCATCTGCCAGCCGCTATGATGGAGAACGCATTACCTCGAACCATCGCCAGTGAGACACGCTGCAAGAGCCACTCCGTTTCGCGAGGACCGTCCCTTAATCGAGACGCAATCGCGCCAATCATTCGAAGGAACGCCATGTTTTTAATCACGTGACAGGATCCAAGAAGCATTGTTTTTTCGTCAGGTCAAAAACTAGGTTGATGTTATTCGGACGTAGTGGTGAACAGGTAAATTGTATTTTTAATATTTGTTAACCCCTCAGAAAGCTTCTTACAAAACTCAGTCTGGAGGCTGATATGTTTTGTTTTGCTTATTGAGAACAATGTATGTGAAAGATACACGAGATAATTTTAATATTTATTGTCCAATGAGAAGTTAGGTTTTCTGAAAATATGTATAAAGCTGTGATCCGCTGTTTGCACGAAAATCGACATTGATGAAAAAGTGGTTGCGGAATGCTATATATATATATATATATATATATATATATACATATATATATATATATATATTAAAGATAGTATATGTTCAGTTATAGGAGAGAACTCATTGGGGTGGCACTATGATACATCGCATTGAGTGTCACTTAACCTAGTGATGACAGTGTAATTTGAATCCAAATACTATTTTAAATAACGCAACTGCCGACGGTGAAAATATCCGAAAATTGTAGCCAGTTTCTGTTTAGAATCTAGAGAATTGCTTTCAGTCAAGATTTTTTTTGTTTTTGTAAATTTTAGAGCCAGAGTCAACAGAATTGGAAGGTTTTCTTAACAAAATGTTTCTTTGTTAGGAGCCTCAACGTGGATTAATGTTTAGTAAATTTCTGTCGCAAACTTTCATAAATTCAATCCACAATAGAGACAACACACCTGTGGTTTTATTCCTGATGAAACCAAACTCAGTTAAAAGCATGATGATTGCATTCTTAATGAACGAAAAATAGATACAAAGAAAGTCAGTTTGTCATGAAAAGGGCTATTCTATATATCAGGTTATCCCATAAGTTCTGTCCGAATTTTGAATAAAGAACACAAGTGACCAAATGTTACATTTAATTACAGATTCAATCAACAATGTATTTCCCTGATTATCTATGATTCCTTCCATCTATTAACAAGCTTACTAATTCCATTACTGTAAAATTCTTTTGGCTTTGATTCGAAGAACTCACAAATGTCAGTTTTAATCTCTTCTTACAAAAGCTGTTTCTTCCAAATGATTTCTGTAAGCTACGAAACAAATGGTAGTCTGAAGGAGCAAGGTCGGGAGAATAAGGTGGATGAGGAATTTTCTCCCAACCAAGTTCTTCGATCTTTTGTGACGTGATTCTTGCTGTGTGTGGTCGCGCATTGTCCTGATGAAACATCACCCGCTTTCGATTCACTAGAGCAGGTCTTTTTTCCTCAAAGCTTGGTTCAAACACTCTAATTGCTGACAGTATATTTGAGCATTAATTTTTACATTACGTGGTAAGAATTCAAAGTGGATTATTCCTTGGCAATCCCACCAGATTGAAAGAAGAACCTTTTGCCCATGAAGTTCCCTTCTCGGCTGTGGCTGGGGTCCTTCCCCTTTACCAAACCACAGTCTACGACGCTTAACATTTCGATAAAAGATCCATTTTTCGTCGCCAGTCACAAGTCTATCCAAAAAAGGTGAAACAAGTTGGCGAGAATGGAGAGAAGAGCAGATGTCAACTCGGGATTTGAGGTTGTTTTCAGACAATTCATGAGGCACCCATTTTCCAAGTTTAGGAAATTTTCCAAGTTGTTGAAGATGACGATGAACAGTTGCATGGTTTGAACTGAGAACCACTGCCAATTCCTCAACTGATAATGCAGGATTTTCTTCAAGGGCTGCTTCAAGAAGCTTTTCATCAAACTCAACTGGACGTCCGGTTCGATCTTCATCTTCAAGGGTGAAATCTCCACCTCTGAATTTTGCAAACCATCTTCTGCAAGTTCTTTCATTCACACATTCCTCTCCATAAACTGAGTGAATGTTTCTAGCCGCTTCGGCTGCTAAGTTTCCTTTCTTGAACTCATAAAGCATTATATGCCTCAAATGATTCTTGGGTATTTCCATGTTAGCAGGATTTTAATCAAACAAAATTTAATTTTATTGTTCTCTGAAATAAAATTTGATCAGTTTAAATGCATCTAAACATAAAAATAATGTTCAGCTCCATTAGACATTATAAAATACTCTTTAAATTTCGCTCATTTTAACAAAAAGTTAAAATTCGGACAGAACTTATGGGATGACCTAATAGTTTTAACCTTATATCTTGGCTAATAAAAATATGAATCAGTCGCTAAACTGATGGCAGCAGTATTTCGCGTGCGTGAGAAACTAAGATATTTTCCTCAAAATCATTGTGCTTCCGTTGAATAAATCTAGAGAACACGCGAAATTCATTGGGATATATTTAAAATATTAAATCGTTTTGTTTTTAAATTTCTTGAAATAATAAATAAATAAAAATAATTTTTAATTAAACATGAGGTCACACTGTTCTCTTTTGGGGGAGCCCGAATAAAGAAACAAATCGATTCTTGATATTGTTGCGAAATTATTGCAGAGTTTGTATATCTTTCTAATATTGTTGCGTTTTGTTAAAGAATAACAAAGATACACAAGCTGTTCTGGAGCCAACGCTTCTTTGAAATTATGAAATTCGACTGACACAACCATTCGTTCATCCGTTTAAAAACTTAACGTTAGGAACAAATCTATGGTCAAGATGATTAAGAATATGACAATCAGCAGGGATGTTTAGATTTATGCCTTTTCTAAACGTACAGTGCGTATGCAACAAGAATTCAAAGTACTCGCTTATTTAATACGAATATTTAAAGGGAGATCAACCAGTACACACAAAAAAGGTAAAGAAACAACAAAAACAAGATGTCAAGGGAAGTAACAAGGATTTAGCAACTTCTGCATTGTCTCCCTTACCTTAGTCAGCTCTTCTGAGTTGATTTCAATAATAATAAATTAATAAAATACATTAGGTACACGCAAAAGATTCCAGCGAAATTAAAATTTCTTGTGTACTACATGTATATCTTACCCGACTTCATTTAGCTTCTCAACGTTTCTTTTCTATACATTTCCGCTTTAGTGTATTATATTCTCTTAATTAAAACTGCATTCCTTAACTAGTAATTATGGTTAACAGACATTACGATGACAGATTAATGTGTCGTGTCCAGTAAAATATCAAATACAATATTTATAAACCAATCACACTCAAGAAAATACTCACATCTTAAAACACACCAATAAAATCATAGAATACAAATAAGAAAATTTGTTGTATTAGTCATCATGATTTAGGTAGATACTGCCGAAATATCGTGCAGACGTAGTAGAAGACATACAAGGCTTTTTAGGGCCAATTAGGAATAAATAAATAATTTAATTCTGGAGCCGCTTTTGTTACGAAAAAGTGTATAAAAACATACGAAATCCAGCCCCAAACAGCACACACAGCTGTTACCAAGCTCCACACAACTCTCGCTTATGATCTTCACGATCTCATGCTAAAAGCGACAACGTTGACAAACTATGGCAGCACCGCCAACAGTAAGAAACAATTTCTGTCGCTTGTATTCTCTTTACTATGTCACGCACACACGTGTTGACTTTTTCATACAAACGCACATATAACACCATTTCATTGTTTCATTATTAAGTTAATGTTTATTTGTTGAAACTACGTTGTCTTTTCTACTGAATTTTATTCTTTCAATGAAAATCATATGGCTATTCTAAACGGTCGAATTACGAGCAACCCATCAATAATATTTTGCTATTGTATCGAATACCGACACTCCAAATTTTAAAATTCGAAAAAAATAAGAAAAAAGAAGAACCAGTAGAAAGAGTCCTACAAATGCATTAAAGTTGTAGTTTTGTAAACCTAATTTTAAAGGTGAGCTTCCCTACATCTTCGGCGTCCCTGATTTTTGCCATGATATATATTATTCAACAAAACATGTTTAAGTGATAATAGGCTGCCTATATATATATATATATATATATATATATATATATATATATATATATATATATATATATATATATATATGTATAGGCAGCAGATTGTCATTTAAATGTTTTGTTTAGTAATATAGATATATTGTGTCTACTTATTTTTATATTGATCCTTTCAAGTTGTCTAATTAATTTATTGATGTTGAGATAATATCCATCAAGGAAAGCGTCGTAGTTTTTTTTAAACCTAATTACTTTAGACCGTTTCTAAGATCATCTTCAGCGGTAAATTACGAAGACAAACATGCTCTTGTCACTGCGATAAAATCTGCGTTCCGTTGTCATAGTGATTTAAAAAAACACGCGCTCTGTTATAGTTATTTTAGAATTTTTATTCGTTGTAGTCATAGAATATTTTTTGCAAAACAAGTGTTTCAATATAAGGCAGCTGACTGGGAATTGGTAGAAATATAAAATTAGTATATAAATGTTATATGCACTTTGGTATGTTGTTGCTCTATTCGTATTAAATTTTTCTGAGTGCTGGTTGGTTGATTTTGATATAGGGGGACTCGAGAATGTTAAGTTTTTGTTTATTATTTTCATTGTGTAGTATATTGGTGTTGTCAACAAGTATTTTCGTGTCTTGCAAAGGTGGACAAGCATGTGTTTTAGATTTTGTGCAATCGAACTTGTATCCAACAAATGTAAGACATCTTGATAATGTTGTGGTGGTAAATCCAACACATGCACTTAATTTTTTGTCAGAGATACAATCTCCCAAACGCCAATTAAAATGATATACAATGTTAGTTTTTTCCAAATCACTAGTTGATTGAGAAGTGTTATTGCGTATGGTCAAGTTGGTTGTATTAAATTTAGTATAATATATAATTAGTTTCATTTTTTATTGGGATCAGTGGGGAATATATATTTTCATCTTGTTTATAGATAGAATGCATTTGTATACGGTATAGTAGGCTGATATGTTTAGGGTTATTTGAGGAAGTATTATGTTCTTTTTCTATTTATGCTAATATTTCTAATGGCTCGTCTAATTTGTTCATCAAAGACGTAATTAAGAAAGTTATTATTAATAAGAGTTTGTTTAATGTTTTTTAATTCAATGTAGAAATTCTTTTTTGTGGAGGAATTAAGTATTGCACGGTTATCAAATTTTGTATAATAGCTTTTTGTAATAGTCAGAGCTTTCACTTTTATATTTTAGTGTGTACGTGTTTATCCATGCTGGTGTTTATATGGGGAGGTAGTAGATGTATTATTATTATTATTGTCTAGCAATACATCAAGAAAAGGGACTTTATTATAATCATATGTGAACTTAAGAACGGAGCGTTTTGTAAGTTTTCTTGTAGTTCATGTATTTCATATGTGTTTTTAACTAAGATAAGAATATCATTTACATATTTTAAGTGGATGGAAGGGTTTTTAGTGGTGTTAAATATATTATTTTCAACGTTAGCCATGTAAAAGTTACAAAATGTTGGTTCCAGAACTGAACCCACGGAAACTCCATCACGCTGTACGTAGATGTTATTTTGATGGTCATAGAAGGGAACGTCAGTGGTACAAGTCAAAAGTAGTTTTCGTAATATATTTGGTTTTATTTTTAATGGAGGGAGAGATAGATTGTTGTAAATACTCTTTATAATTATTACAATCGTTTCTCTAACTGGGACATTGGTAAATAAATTTAACATCAAGTGAGGCTATGATTTAATTATTAGGTTTTTGTGTTATTAAGATTTAAATTAGTTCATTAGTTGATTTAATACAGTATTTATTAGGTCTGCATAGTGTAATGAGTTAGTTGATCATTTTGCTTAATTAGCAAACCGGAGTGGGGATTTGTGATATGATAGTACGGAGACAGAAGTTAGGCATATGCATTTTTATAGTTCCGTACATGTATTCTGATTATTTGGGGGAGTTTTAACTTGTCCTGTTCTGATCTGTTGGCTGGGATCAGTTTATTAATTTTTAATTTCAGTTGGTTTGTAGGATTTTTGTTGATTTTTTCAAATTTTGTGTATATAACATTTTCCTCATTAAGTCCATACGTATATAAATATATATTTCTAAGAAAGTAATGATTTTTTAAAATTTATTAATTCGACCGATTTTCTTATTTTAAACGTTATTCTCAGTCAATAGCCATATTCAAGTAGACGATCCGTTTATTTATTAAACATATTTATTTTCGTTTACCGGACTGAATATTCGAGAAGACTTATTAAAGGAAAATATGCGCTATTCGAAAATTAAAGCCGGTAGATGAAAATAAATATTTATTTTTAACACACACACACACACACACACACACACACACACACACACACACACACACACACATATATATATATATATATATATATATATAATTCCATCAATATTTACACTTTATATTCGAATTATTGTCCTCATTTTCGTTGTTATCATAATGTTACGTTCACGCGGTGGGAACGTGCGAGCATAAACTGAAGAGTAGTAAAAAAGCATCAGATGAGATAATCTTATACATGGAAAGTGGAATGTGAACAGTTTACCCCTGTAGATTAAATAAAGGGTTCAGTTCAAAATTTCCTGTGGGTTACCCAAATCAATATAAACCTGGTGAAGACCGGATGGCACGACGGCAGAAAGTTTTTGATAACAGCAACAAAGACAATTCCAGAAATTCAGAAAAATAATTCCATCAAATTGGATTTAAAAGATGAATTTCGAGTCACTTCGTTTGCCTAGAGGGATGTCCGCTAATACCTTCAGCACCAACGTTATTTTCTTTCGTTTTTTTTCCAGCTGATTTTTGTAAGCCAATAGAACAACAAGAATTACGCAGAGTAAAAAGTGTTGCTGGGAAGTAGTGAAATAGTGTTGCTGGTTTTCCCAAGGTTTGGAGAGAAAACAAGGCGCAAAATTACAAAGGGTACGAATCGTTAATTAACGTGGTTTGTTGCTTCACCAGCATATTACCGCAAACGTTTATGGTGCTAAAACTAATAAACATTAACCACTAAATTTCTTTTTAAAACTGTTCATATCCCTTCTGGACATAGGTAGTCATGGATTTCCACAGTTTATTTTCTTTTCATAACTAAATTGTACATTAAATCAGTTATGTGACATGCGTGATACACGCGTAGACGATCATGTATCTCTCAATACATGACTGACAAGGCAGATTTTTTCCGCAGTAGGTAGCCATTTCTTTCTACGGTAGACCTGTTACCATCCAAGGCTATAGAACCCGGTCTACCCTGCTATTTGCCCACAGCTGGGGAGAAACGAAGAGGATTCATACCTTTCTCAAGGGTATTAGCACGTAAGTGAATGTAATTGATTCGACTGGAATTCAAACTCAGCTCTCCGATTCCTCAATAGAAGACAACTATCCTGCTTTCCTTCCCGAGGTCAGTTTATTGATGATGAGGGGTGCTATGCCGATTACATTGACATTGATACTGATAAATACTAAACACTCCAAATACCTCGGCGTATAGATCAGTTATAACAAAATGTACTATAGGACAAAAGGAAACTGAACAGAGAAGAGGCTGCGCTCGAGGTAGTTTCGCTCAACATCGCAAATTGATACAAAAACAAAAACATTAACCTGAAAACTAGAGTCATGTTCCTAAATGGCCCCATCAAATCGAGACTTTGATATGGATCTCGAAGAGAAAATAATGATATCTTCAATATTGACATTCCACACCACTTCAAACAAAATTTAGGAAGGAAATCACTATCAATACTGGAAAAAGAGATAACACCCGCTGGTCTAGAGAAACTTATTTTTTTCTGAAAATTGTTTGAAGAGAAAGATTTCATAAATTTCAACCGATAGCGGTACTGGGATTCGGTCAATGAATTCCAACTCTTTCCTTATAAGGAAATGGCTTTTATTACCATAGACTAAAATAAGCTTTGTAAATAAGGATATGAGCCGCTTTATGTCATATTTTGCAAAGTCATCCCAAAGACAATATCGCTCGCGTTTCCTTTTAAATGTGTTCTTTCTATACTGATTGCAGTTTGTTCAGGTTTATTGGTTTCGTGCCTTTCAACAGTGCATTAATTCGAAGTGAGTAGAAAAAAATCTCAACTTAAAGATCAAAAGCACGATAAGCAGCTTGTGAAACGAGTTGTTCACTGTCAAGTTACGGCTGGTGCCAACAGGGATTTGGGATTCAAAGAATCATGATCTCTCTTTCCTCGCATCTGGGGTTAGTTGCACCAAGTTTTCTCACTTGCAAGCCTGTACGAATTCTGTAGACATTTGTTTTTAATCATATCACACCCAGGCAAGGTAGTAAAGTCACAAAGAAGCAAGGGGTTACTGAATGTGAAGTAATTAAAGATCAGTGACATTACTAAAGAGAGGGAGAGAAAGACTCATCAGGAAGACAGTAGATAACAATTGATATTGCATTTAAATTAATGAAGACTAAAGTTAACCGGAAAGCATAGAGTCGGAAAAGAGTTTCACAAGCGACAAGTGCGAGATAAGAAACTGTTAGCATAGAACTTATGGTTACATCTAGCTATTCAACTGCAAAGTGGTGAGTTCTTGCCGCCAATCTATTACTGCGTTTACATACATAAAGTCTAGGTACCAAAGCAAAGAGTTCATCCGAACAATTGTTGTTTATAGAAAAAGGCACAGAGGAGATACATTACGTCGGTGAGAAAGTGACTGAAACCAGGACGCCAGGTCAGGACCAATAATATTGCTGTGTCTTCTTTGGATTTTATCAAGAATCTTTAAAAATACAGCTGGTGCACCAGACCATATATAACAGCAATATTCAAAGCATGGACGCATAGACTTATAAATATGTAAGATAGATTAGCAATCAAAAGTTGTATATTTGTGAGACTGATGGATGCTTGCTTCCTACATAATATTACTGCTAATACTACTGCTGTATGGTATAAATACGTCGAGGCGATGTTTGGGGGGGGGGGCGAAAGGAATAATGACAACTTAGTGTTAAACAAGCTGTGTTTTTTAATAGGTGTATATAGGTTTTTTATAGGCGTATAGTATCATCATATGAATATACTTTGTTGGGCATAGGCCTCCCTCCCCAGATCGTGGGAGGGGGAATGTGCCCTATCTTACTACACTAACCGACTGTGTTGGTTGGGGCTGATGTGACACGCTTGGTCGATCATGACTGTTTTTTCGATTCATGATCGCCGCAGTGTATTTGCAAGTAAGCGCGACTGTAACGAACTCAACTGGAATTTGAACGCGATCACCCCTCTAGGTGTCATCCGAGTTCATATGAGCAATTAGCAGAAAAGTATTTATAGAAAGGGCACAGGGAAGCTACATTACGCCGCTGGGAAATTGACTGAAACCCAGGCTCCAGGTGATGACCAATAATAGCGCTGCTTCTTTAAAAACACCTATCTGGTACAAACTAAGAACCCCACCACCAAAAGAAAAAAACAGTGTAATATCAGCTGAGAATGTTACTTATTCTACTGATACAAATTGGGCTTACTAAGCGTCATTCTATCGGCAGGCAATCTGGAAATATTTGGTCAGTGCAATTTTCTTTGACAAATAGTGAAAGATGTTTTGAAGTATTTCACGATTTCTAAATATCGAATTTGGGAGGAGGAGAGTTATCTTCATCTTTCCTACGTTTAACTTAACTAATCAGAATTAATGCCGACAATGATCTATTCATCATAACGCTACAGTATAGTATACAGTTCTTAACTGCAACCACTAAAATTACAATTTCTCAATGAAGGCTTAACTAGTACAAGTTCTGTCTGTTTGGCGAGGGTATAAAATAATATATCGGATTTACCCCAGGCAAGGTAGTTAAGCAACTAAAATGCAATAGGTTGTTAGATGTGAAGGAATTAGAAAACAGAAACATTACTAAAGAGCGAGTGCAAGAGAAGAGTAATCACGAAGACAGTAGATAGCGATTGGCATTGCATTTAAATTACTGAAGATTAAAGTTAACTGGAAAGCATGGAGCCGGAAGAGAGTTCCATAAACGAGAAATGCGAGATAAGAAACTTAGCATAGAAATTACGGATACATCTAGCCAATTCCAGAGTAAATTGATGAGACCATGATACCAATCTTGTACTGCGCTTAAATTCATAAAGTCTAGCATGAAAGTATTTATCAAAAAGACACTGGGAAGTCGTCACTTTACCACGGTGGGAAAATAACTGAAGACGAGACATCAGATCAGGACCAATAATATTTTGCTGGCTTACAAAAACTAAAATATTTAACCCTCACCCCGATCCTAAAATAGAGGCAGAAATATCAGTTCTGCCAAGCGAAAATCACGCGGGACTGAATAAATATGGAAACATTCTCTCAATCAACCACGCACTCAGTCGAACACAATAACACTCACGAGAGGCACACCCGAAATATGAAAAGTGTCCCGTATCCACTAGAAAATTGATATGTCTGTCACCTAACGAGGAAGGGGGGGGAGAGTTAAACAAAAAGAAATGGAGGCTGATGATATACCTAATCTACCTATGTTAAGTATGAAAAAGAAAAGGAAAACTTACTCGACTCTTTCATTTAGTCATAGGTCGCCATTGTTTAACCCCAGAAAATCAATATGCTATATGCCTAACGGGCATTCAAAATCAATCCAAGATATGTTATACATTGAGGACGTTCGAATTAAACAAGTGTAGAAATAAGACTGGATTAAAAATGAGACGAATTAGTTAAGCGTCTTATTTTACACGGCCTTTTTTCGAACAATATGGATTCCGCTTCGCCAGGTCTAAAGGCCATCGCTGAATTTTTCTATCACGCTTTAGATAAAAATAGCGAAACTCGGGCTGTAGCTCTAGATGTCCTAAAGGCGTTCGACAGTCTTTTGCATGCTGGTCTTCTCCACAAACTCAAGGGATTACTAGAATAATATTTGGCTTAATCCAATCCTTCTAACAAATCGTATAATGAAGTTCGTGTTGGACGGGCATGTTTCTACATTTCATAATAATGTGATGTCCCCCAGGCTTCTATCAATGAACCAAGCCGTTTCTAATCTTCATGTTAGAAGTTCTTAACGAGTTATTTATGCAGATAAAAACTGTCCATTCATGTATCAGTAGCAGGATCTGACCAAGTAAACCTGACAACTGTTCTCAAGTTCTGGAAAAGAACCTCCTATTAGTGATTAACTGGGAGAAGAAATGGCTTGTAAATTTGAATGTACCCCCTGCCACAAACCCAGCTTTCATTTAATTACTACAGATAACATTTTTATCCTGGCATCAACATGGGGAACGCTAAACTCCAGGAGAGCCACAATACTGTGCCTTTTGGCTCACGTTTTTGACTGACATGAAGTAGAGTGATTATATTGAATCAATTACTAAATTTACTGCCAAGAAAATTGGCTCACAGTGTCATTCCAGATAATTTTTCTTGTCAGAATCCATTTTAGACATTTATAAAGCTATCTTTAGTCCGTGCATTAAATTATGTTGCCATATCTATATATCTAGAGATTCTTGTCAAAATTCAAATAAGGGTCTGTAATGTAATCGATCCTGGCCTGACATTTCGACTTCAGTCACTTTCTCACTGACCTGACCTATCTTCCCTCTGTCTTTTCTTCAAATATCTCCACAGCCGCTTTCTGATGGGCTTTTTTCCTTAGTGCCTCGATTGTATGAATTTAAGCGTGCTACTAGATAAGCAATTAGTTCAACAGCAAAATGGTTATACCTAGCTAGATGCAAACGTCTCTTCTAACAGTTTCTATTCTTGCTCTTTTCAACTAGAGAACCCCATTCTGATTTCTTGCTTCCTTACCACCAACAATTTTCAAACATTTAAATACAACGTCAATCGCCATATTCTGTCTTCCTGAATTCTATTCTTTTCTCATAAAAGTCTTCTCGTCCTCTTTTACTCCCAGTAACCCCTTTCCTCCTCGTGGTATCATCTTCTGGATTGAGGTGTAATGATTTTTAAAAACTCTGAAAGAAATTATGAGAAGCGTGGGATAGCGAGATTTGCTTTTCAAGGAAGGTAAGGGAGCTAGGGAACAAACAAACATTAGAAACGAATGAAACAGTGTTACTTTGCTTGGAGATATCTTTTTAAATAGTAGTTAAAACTGGATGACATCACATCAGGTGTATGGAAAGGCTTTATATATCAGGTTTGATCATAAGCAGGGTATGCGAGAAACGATAAAGTTCTAGAAAGAATATGAGCTAAAAAGAATTTGTTCACAACAACAAAGAGTCAGAGGAAGTTTTTATCACACATTGTAGGGATAGAGATTGTTATGGGACCTTACCTATAACGACAGAGTGAACTCTTCCTGACACTATGAATACTGCGCCTCTCAAGAGAGAGGGACGAGACGGAATCGTGTCGAGCCAATAGTAGTTCACTCCAAACCAGACTGACAGTCATACTAACACCTTCCACATCTTGTATTATTATTCTGTGTATTATATCTTTGTTATTTCTACTCTTGTGTTCGTGTTGTTCATCCTTAGTCCTAACCTTGGATCCTAACAGTGGCGACGAGGATATTGAAGAAACGAAGAGAATCTAAAAAAAACCCAAAAAACCCTTTTTGCTATCGGTCGTCCATAACAGAGGCGACGGAGTTATTGAGAAAAGAAAACAAGTTCTACGCGAAAAAAAAAAAGATAAAAAAAAGAAACAATTTTTTTTGAACACCAACCTTATCAGTGGTAACGAAGACACAGATTTTACCTGTCAGCCAAAACAGAATCGAATTCTACGCAGGAAAATTTTTTCGTACTAAGGTTGCAGAACAACAGGCGACAAAGACCTGAAGTCTACACTGAGAAAAAAAGGAAAAATAGTTACACAAAATTACGGTGTAAACATGGAAGACTTTAAGGCAACCATATTGGAACTAATGAAAATGCAATTCGAGCAGCAACAAAAAATGAGGAAAGACAGACTAGGCTCGAAGAAAAACAATTAGAAATTCAACAGAAAAACGAAGAAAAACTATTGGAAATTCAACAGAAAAACGAAGAGAAGCAACTCGAACTACAAGAATTACTACTACGGGCAGTAACAAATAAAGGACAACATTCTGGAAATGAAACGGCATTCTCGCGAAATGCTATATGGAGCTCTATCAAAGACTTCACTTATGCACCGGACGAAGACAAAACCTTCGCGGCTTACTTCAGAAGATATGAAGATTCATATGAGTTTGATTGCGGAAATTGGTCAGACGCGAAAAAAGTACGTCTACTACTGAGGAAACTAGGGTTAAGCGAATACACTAAATTCGTAAACTAAATCCTACCGAGTTGACTTTCAAGGAAGCCGTGAAACTTTTAACAGAATTATTTAGTCCGAACACTTCACTATTCCACAAAATGTGGAAATGTTTAAATTTAACAAAAATGATAGTGAATACTATATAACATTCGCTTCCATAGTAAACAAACACTGCGCTGACTTTAAGTTATCTGAACTCAGCCCTGACAATTTTAAATGTTTGATATTCGTCCAAGGCCTGGTTTCGACTAAAGATGCGGAGATCAGACGGAGAATTCTAACAAAACTTGAGAGTGAACCAGAATTGACGCTACAAAAATTGGCTGAGGACTGTCAGAGATCTATAAGCGTAAAAAAGGACTCGAATTATATCGAAGAGTCTGGCGTCGCTCACATACGAAAAGTACAACGACAAACACGTTTTCCTCCCTCCTCAAAAACAAACCAAACATTATTTTACAACAAAAAGTCAAATGAAATATCAGAAGAAGCTACCACCCAGTCCATTCTATCGCTGTAGGACTTTGCATTGGAACAAAGATTGTCCATACCGCTATAAGACTTGTCTGTCGTGCAATAAAGTGGGACATAAATGTTCGCATTCTAGGACAAAGAAAGAAAGCAAAATCCGAGTAAGAGTCACTAGAACTGACCAAGCGGACGGGATAAATATACGAAAATACGTACAAGTAGAAATGTTAAACAAAAAAATCAGATTACAATTAAATTCCGGATCAGATTTAACCATAATTAGCTTACAGACGTGGAAGAAATTAAACAAACCGACCATGTTGAGAACAGATAAAATAACCAGGTCAGGTAGAAAAAAAAAACAAATTTGAGGGGGAAATTATCACAAATGTGACATTCAACGGAATGACCAAGAAATTAAAGATGTATGTTCTAAAAAATACGGAAAATTTATTTGGAACTGACTGGATGCAGAAATTTGACCTCTGGTATTTACCGATAAATACGTTCTGCCAAAAAGTGGAAAGATTATCTACCGAGGCAGAGAAATTGAAGCAGAAATTAAAGGAGAGTTTCTCCGACGTATTTTCAGCCGGACTCGGGAGGTATAAAAAAAATGGCGGCCAAAATAGAACTAAAAGAAAATGTACAACCCATTTTCAAGAAAAAATGAAATGTACCTTACGCATTATTAGAAAAAATAGACCAAGAGTTGGATAGACTCGTGAAAACCGGTATATTGACAAAGGTGGAATATAGTCAATGGACCGCACCTACGGTTTACGTGAAAAAGAAAACGGGTGAGATACGAGTATGCGCTGATTTCTCGACGGAATTGAATGCAGCGATTAAGGATTATCACTATCCTCTCCCTAGTCCAGAGGAAGTTTTCACAAAGTTGAACGGAGGAAAATTTTTCTCAAATATAGACTTGAGCGAAGCATACCTACATGTGCCAGTAGATGAGGAAAGCTCGAGGTTGTTGTGCATAAACACACATAAAGGGTTATATAAGTTCCAGAGATTACCATTCGGGATCAAGATCGCGCCGGCGATATTTCAGCAAATAATGGACACTATGCTAGGCGGACTGGATTTCACGATCGCATACCTTGATGCCATCCTGATAAATAGCAAAAATATTGAACAACACTGGGAACACGTTCAAGAGGTTTTCAGGCAGATACAAAACTACGGTTTTAAGGTAAAGGAAAATAAATGTGACTTCTTTATGAAGGAGATAAAATATCTGGGCCATATTATTGACGAAGACGGAAGAAGACCAGATCCAGAAAGGGCCACGGCAAAAAAAAAAAAAAAAAATGCCGGCTCCAAAAAAATTTAGCCGAGTTACAAAGCTTCTTGGACTTAGTAAATTATTATCAAGAATTTATTCCTAACATGCACAAATTACGCGCACCCCTAAACGAACTGTTGAAGAAGGAAAAAGTTTGGGAATGATATGAATGTCAGAAAACTTTCGATAAAATCATTAAGACTCTAACAGCAGATTTATTTTTATCGCATTATGACCCAAAATTGGAAATAATAGTCGCGAGTGACGCGAGTGCCTATGGTGTTGGGACATGTATACTTCATAAAATGCCGGATGGAACATTAAAACCCATCGCGCATGTGTCAAGAACGATGCTACCAGCCGAACAAAATTACTCGCAAATCGAAAAAGAAGAGCTGGAGATTATTTTTGCGGTTACGAGATTCCACGGATATATTTACGGTAGATTTTTCACCTTACAGACGGACCACAAGCCGTTATTGACAATATTTGGTGTTTTTTATAGGAAATAAAATGCGTCTTATAAATAACAAAATACGGTACTTCACCAACGAAAATCTGAAGAAATAAATTTTTAAATAGTCAGATTCACTTTGTTCTCATTTCAGTCCATACGAATTTATTGTTTTTATTTTGTTGTAGGAATGGGCAGCATCCGACACTTATTTTCTTGTGACTAAAACGTCATTTTACATTTTTCCAATGCAAAACCAACTAAATTTACGACGTATACCAGGGTAAGTAATTCAACAATTTTGTATGGAGTTACGTCCCTTGGAAGCATAATGTTAACACGTTAATTATTTTGGGTGACATGTGCACTTCGTCAAACAAAACCTGTCAAAATATTTAAAGTTTTAATTAAAGGAATAAGAGCAACAAAATAGTAGGAAACTGATTAAACCTTCATTCTAAAAACAACAAAGACGTTTGCTATTAATGATTTTTAATATGTATTGATATGAAATGCGACACAACGTCTAAAATTTTGGAAAGGGGAGAGTTACAATCATACAATTATATTCAACCGTGTTTTGAAACAAAAAAATGAAAGATTTTATAAAACATACATATAACAAACTATTTCTAATTCTAACAGTTAAAATATAATCCTTGAAAATGGCTAAATGTATAGCCTAAAACGCTCGAATAAAAAGAACATTCGGACAGTTTTTATATAATTTATCATCCGAAAAGAAAAACATTATTTGATCGCATGAGAAATTGTATAAAAAACTAAATAAAAGCACCTTGTCAGTCGTTTTTAATGAAATGTGCACACACACACACACACACACACACACACACACACACACACACACACACACACACACACACACACACACAGACACACACACACACACACACATATATATATATATATATATATATATATATATATTTGTATACCCTAACTTATATATATATATATATATATATATATATATATATATATATATATATATATATATATATATAGACATTAGAAGAACATGACGTCAAATGGATTTTACGGCTCAAAACACTTCGTCGAAACTGGCATAACCACAAATTTAACAGCATAGATAGAATTATTATATAACCCCATAAATTAAGCCCTACTCATATTTCTCAACCACACAAGACAGACATGCTTGCAGAGGTGTTGGGGTCTCACACTTTATATATATATATATATATATATATATAAATATATATCTATATATTTAAATATACAAATCTATAAATCTCTCTCTCTATATATATACAAATAATCATATATATATAAATATATATAAGTATATATAAATATATATGTACATTTGTATATAAATATATATATAGTATATATAAATATTTAATATATATATAAGTATATAACACACACACACACACACACACACACACACACACACACACACACACACACACACACACACACACACCCACATATATATATATTTTAAATAAAAACAGACAACTTTAAGGTTCCATGTAATAAATTATTTCACCATAGTCCTTTCAAAGGACAGCGGATCATCAGACTTTACTTCCAAAGGTTGAAACGAAAAATGAAAAGAAATTTACCCATTTTTGACGGGCAGTACTGAGTATATGTAAATTAATGAAGTGAGGATGTGAGGGGGAAGAGAGACATGATTGAGTTAGATGTAACATTTCTATTCTTTCAAATTTAATTTGTTTGAGGAAATCCAGACATTGACACATTAAATCTGTTAACTTAACGGAAGTTATATATTGTTATGGAAGGGGGAGAGGAGAAAAGGGCATAAAGAGAAAAAGAGAGAAAGAAGTTAGAGAAAGTGTCATTAACTTTCTTTGGAATGAAAGGCCCGAAATAGGCGCTGTTGTATTGCTTTATTTTGAGAGTTCATAAATATTATAATGTTTGATATAAATTTGAATGTTTAAATAGTCTATAAAGAATTTAATTATATGTTTATTAAAGTTTTTTTAAAATTTTAGTGATTTAATATGAAATAGTCGGTTAGAAAAATAATCATAGAATTTACATTAAAACACTAAAATTTTATTTTCAAATATAAGTTTATTTCTAGTTGTATTTGATTATTAAGCTGATATCTCTATCAGTTTGAATTTTATTCATGAATTTAATTTGCGACTATTTTTTGATTGGTAATTTCTCTTACTTAAAATTTAGTTTTTAAGTTAATATGGAGTGATATTTGAAGGTAATATTAGAGATCATGCTCTATCATATATTGTAAACACATCCATTCAAATTTCACATATACATACGTTCCTTTACATGTGCAGTCACTCATACAGGTACACATGTACCGATATACACGGGTAATTTCATGTATTAATACCCACATATATCTTTTTAAATGTTTCCGCATACTTACACATATATATATAGGTGTGTACTTAGAATTCCCTACAAAATTTCTTTAAAAAATATTAGGTTATGACTTCAGTATTCAATTATCAAAAATCTCTAATATTTTATCATCAATAATGATTATTAAAGGGTAATACATTTAAATTCAATTACCAATTTAAAAAACTTTCCTCCGGATTGTAAAGAATTTTAAATTCTCAATTCCAAATGGAGAATATTAAGTGAGAAAATGGGGTAAAACATCAATAACAAACCTGTAAGTCTTTTTTTAAAAAATTGCATACATATAGACACACATATGTACACGCATGCACATACACATATATATACACATATATCCATATATCTACACACCCATATACATTCACACACACACATATATATGTATATACTCATACATACACACATACACATGTAGATATACACACGTACATACATACACACATATACACATATACATACGTCTACACATACATACGCACATATATATATATACATATATACATATATACACGCACATATTCACATACATACATATACACCTATACATATACACATATACACATATATACATACACATGTATACACATATACACACATAAACATATACACACCTTCCCACATATACACATATACATATAAATACATACATACATACATATACATATATACACACATACATACATATGCACACACACACACACAATATATATATATATATATATATATATATATATATATATATATATATATATATATATACATATATACATATACATATATACATACACCCACATGTCCGTATATGCAGAAAATATGTCAATATACAAACGTATCTACATTATTATATTTCACCCATATTCACCTATATTATATATACGAACTCACAAATTCATATATTTATACATACATACATACACAGATTACCCGTAATCACATATCTGTGGCAAGACACACATATACCCCCCACACACATATTATATATATATATATATACATACATATATATATATGTACATCGCATCCACACATATACATGTACTCACATACCCATATACATACATATATACACACATATATACATGCAACTACATATATTTAGTAGTAAAAAAACCCCCAAAAAACCACCTATATACCTACACGTATATATACATACATATCAATACATACCCTCCCATTCCAAATATGTGTTCACAATACAAAATTACAACAAAACATGCCTATTTTTCTATATAAAAGCATATACATATACATGTCAAAAGACGTATCAATGTTCCAGTTCAATTACATAGTTATATACATACAGTTATGTGTTCACATTCATATGTGCATAACAACATTTCAAAAGCAAAAATTTAAGATCATGTAATATTAGTCTTCCTATATAGTTACTTCTAAATATATTTCGTTAGGTTGAGGTTGTTCTTATGTCGGCATTTAAAAAATTAGTTCATTATGTCTGTTTAGTAATACATCCGGATCTTTATGCTTTATTATGAGGATCTTTTCTTTTAGACATAAGTCGCATCTGTCTCTGAAATTTATTAGAGTTCTGGCTCTCGAGATGATCTTCCACTTTATTTGTGGGGTTAAGCCACTCTCCAACAAATCCCAATAATACGTTGACAGTGTCGTTTGGTTCTTTTTAAATTTATCTTTAAAGGAGTGGCGATGGTTATATATATATATATATATATATATATATATATATATATATATATATATATATATATATATATATATAATAAAATAGGCAGCATATATTTTATATTAAAAAGAGTTAATCATACCTTGAATCAATTAGCAATATTAATGCAATTATTGGCGAAATCCCTTCGCTAGTAGACGTAATTATAAGCATTATACTACTAATAATCCACTGAATTTCACATTTATTTCGTCTTCCAGTTTTGATTCTAAAGGAAAAAAATACAGCCTGATGATGGAGACAGAGGTCTTTGAAAGTACTAGCTAAATTAAAAACACACCATATCCATTTTATACATAAGGATCTCATCATTCAGTGGATTATTAGTAGTATAATGCTTATAATTATGTCTACTAGCGAAGGGATTTCGCCAATAATTGCATTAACATTGCTAATTGATTCAAGGTATGATTAACTCTTTGTAATATATATATATATATATATATATATATATATATATATATATATATATATATATATATATATATAAGAGAGAGAGAGTGAGAAAGAGAGAGAGATTTAAATAGAGTGGACGTCATTTTATGTTTAGGAGACCTTTTCGTACAACACTTGTGCTCAATGACACATTTGTAAATAGCGAATGGGGAAGGGAAATTGGAACATGATTAAAATAGATTTTAATTGTTAACAAATTAACGACTAAAAAAAATTAAATTTTTCCAGAAGAGTATAAATTAGAAAAAAATACTCATATTCCCTCAATCAAACGTACGGAAAGAATGAAGTGTTCCTTTTGCTTACAAAGGCTTGGCTGACAAAATATAATATACACAGCCTCAAAAACTCGAAGATGGTGGAGCGAGCGACTGTATGTATGATTGAATATAATCTGTTATTGTAATCGACACTGTCAGGATTGTCCAAAATATTTTGCCCAATCGAAGAGTCGTGCACAGATTGAATGGTTCTTTTCATATGACTCTGACCTCTAGAACGCAAATAGGCAGGCACGTACTGCATAATGCGAGTTTCCACTCTTTGATTGATCCGTCCAATATATACCACATCACAACGGGATTTAAATTTATATATAACAGAACTATTTTGAAGATAGGACAAACGATCTTTGCTAAAAGCTGAAAACGAGCATCTAGTTTGAAAGACCGTACGCAACTTAAAGGCGTTATAGCACTAAGTCATGCACGCTGAAGCTCTGTCACCCATTCTAAGTCCCTCATACGTATATTTTCATGAGACTCTTTTGCTTGAAAAGTGGTGGAAGCCTTATGTTTATATGAGGTACGTTGAATTTTTGATTCAGCTAGTGATGCCGCTGATATTTTTGCGGAACTCAATTCTCTTCAGCCATCCACATTTGAAATAAGATTCTAAGTTAGAGAGACGCTGGTTTTGAAAACGAAATTAAACTAAAAAAGGGGCGTTGGAAAATCAAGTAGGGGCATCTTTTTTTCCCCAAATAACAAGAGAGTAATTGATAATAATATGACTAAACTAAATAAAACTAATGATATCAAGAACAATGTAGGCCATGATAAATAAAATAAAATAAAAAAGTGCTCGATACAACGTAAAGCAAAATATTATAATAATATTTTATTGTAAATTGATGTTGGGTAACATATGATGAAAATGATTTACAATCAGAATGCAATTCGGTGGCTTATTTGAGAGTTAAAAAGGAATGGGAACCAAATTTCAAAATATTGGTGTATGTCTTGCTTAACCAATTAAAAGACCGGTCAAAGCTAAAATAGAAAAGTGAAAAATTACGTTAGATGTTAGGGGTAGGTGGGTTATTGATTCATGTCTAGATAAATTGATACTTTTAAGGCACGTCAGCAGAGACTGTATCCAGTTACGAATATAAATTTAAGGTAAAGTGAAATAGACCGAGAGATATATTTAGCAAAAGGTTAATTTTAAAGAATTTCAAGATTTAAAAAAAAGTTTCCTAAAAATAATGATCTCCTAAATCAGAGAAATGAATTAACAGTAATTTGTAGGTATTGCATAATGTTTATATTAAATTATAGTTAATAATTACTTCTATGCATTACAATTATATATTGATTATTTTCTTAATATATAAAGGTCCATATAATAATTATTTATTTCCTTAATTTTCAACTTTAATATTGCCCTGCTTTATTGCCCATTCAATATAATAAGTATTGCATTTGAGGTTTAAAAAATACACGAGAATGATTTAATCACACTAGAGGCCCTTTAAGATAGTTTTCAAGTATATAATTTTTTAAATATATATGATGCATATATAATATATCAGCTCAGTACCTCTCCACACGGTGAGCCCGCAACAGCTGGATGATGTTACGTTGCAACCGGTCTATGTTGTCAGTTGGACGGGACTCGATACGAATTTCTGGGTAATCCATGCACCGCCTTCCACCGCTTTCTTGCCACAAGTCTTTATTACCTTATTCGGCTTTCGGATACCACTTGAGGATTTTCTTTAAGGAAGCAGCAGGAAATCCTCTACATCCAACCTCAAACGGCATCAGGATGCAGCCGTATCCCCTATCACGGACTTCAGCCACCGAAAGCAGCTTTCAAACCGAAGCAGCTTTCTTTCATGAGCCTCTTCAATCCCTTCTTCCCATGTCACTGTCAGCTCGCCAAGCTACAGATGTTTCCTCTCGCTATCAATTAACACTAGATTTGGCCTCAGTCCAGACACAGTAACCTCCACTGTCACTTGAGTCCTCCGACCTGGTCTTCTGCCATGCGTCAATCACACCTTGCTTCAGAAAGGCAATTCTTCGCAGGTCCGTTGAGGGTATACCAGCACTTCTCTAAGCTGCTGCCACAACCATCAGAACCAAATTATATCTAAAGGTGTACCAGCCGTTCTGTAGCCCCTTCGGGCTGGATGGCAGTATGTGGCGCATATTTCCATATGCACCGCACAACAGGCAGGTGAGTGACTCTTGCACTCCCCATCTCTTCAAATTTGCCGGTGATGCTGCCACATCATAAGCTGTCTGTATGAGGAACCCTAAATGTCCTGCTCTGAGACGCCACCAATCAGACCAACTGATCTGAACACCCTAAATACCCTCCCAGTTGAGCCATCGTCCCTGCTGAGACCGGATGGACAGCCTGCACCAATCGTCTCTCCTCCTCGAGCTTCCGAACCCCCTGTTTCTGTAACGTGCGTTGCTCCTGTCCACTGGCCTCTGACAGAATCGCTCCTTTTCTACTAGACCAAGTCCAGCACGCCTTTTCCTTGTAACACCCTCTGAACTTTTGCCTGCTTGACCATCACTTCCACTGCTGAAATCACGTCTGACACTTTCCACTATCTTCCTGTTTTTACCTCGAGCACATTTTCACGGGTTAGAGCATCTTTACATTCACACAGCGTGGACTGCAATCTCACATTTGCCACCTTGTACTCCCCCACCAAAGAAGTAACAGGTAACTTAACGCATCATCGAAAACTCGGTTATAAATTATAATTTATTTCGGCAGGTAAGTTTTTAATACCTGTCTCATCAGACCGAAATTACAAAACAAAATATACAAATTTTTTTAAACATATATGCATATATATCTTTATGATGATGTGTAATTTATTCTAATGTATTTTTCTATCTGTTACTCCTATTTTCCCAACCACATGTACATCGGTTGACAGCTGCATCTCTTCAATAATATAAATCTCCAGAAAATAGATTTTCTAGGTCAAGGGACGTGATTTCTTGTTATCGTCTTAAAAAATATTGTCTGGATAGGTTAAACCATTTCGAATATTTAAACCATATGTAATTTCGGTCTGATGAGACAGGTATTAAACCTTACCTGCCGAAATAAATTATAATTTATAACCGAGTTTTCGATGATGCATTAAGTTTTTCTTTTGATATATATATATATATATATATATATATATATATATATATATATATATATTTTGAACAATAAAAATATAAAAAAATTAAAATCTTCAGACACACTGGGTTGTATATTAATATTCCTTCATTTTTATTATTATTTCATTTAACTTCCTCAACAAGTTTCGGCCAACATGGACATCATCAGGAGAAAAAATAATTTTCTGCTTGCTGATAGCAGTGCACTACATAAATGAATGTCTTGATGGAGAAAATGAACTTTTGTCTGTAGTTTTCATTTGGTTTTTTATTTTTTTAACATGAATTTTGGTCAGTCTTTGTGTTGGTCAAACAGTCTCTTTTAAGTTGTTATATGAGATAATAGCTGGATGGATTCATGCTGCTCTGAATTCCCTTGGTCAGTTTGACAGATTTATTGGTTCCTGGAAAGGGGATGTGTCTCTGTTAAGTGTGTGTGTGTTATTTGGTTCTTAGGGAGTGAGTAAGTATGATGTGTGTAAGCGTGTATATTATTATGGGTGTGTGTTATCATTTGGCTCATTAAGGTGTGAGTGAGTATGCTGTATGTAAGTGTGTATATTCGTGTGGGTGTGTGTATAAGTGTGAGGCCTCAACACTTCTGTAAGCATGTCTGTCTTGTGTGCGTGAGAAATGTGGGTAGGTTTTGATTTGTAGGGTTATATATTAATACTATCTATATTGTTAGATTTATGGTTAAGCCCAGCTGGATAGTACGTTTTTAAACGTTGTATCCACTTATTTTCATGGAACTCTAAAATCTTTCTAATGTTATCTGCTCTGGACTTTTTTATTCTCTCAATTATAGTGAATTTGGCATGGGTTTTAAAATCGTGTTTTTCTAGGCGGAAATGTTTCATGGGGAGTCGACTTAATTCGATTGCGATAATTATTAATTCTGTATTGAAAGGGCTATTCAGATTTTCCTATATATTGTTTCTGGCATAGTGTGTATTCTAGGAGGTAAATTATGTTATGACTTCTACAGTTAGAGTCGTGGTAGATTTTGAAAGTAGATTTAGTGACTGAGCTAGTGAATGAATTTGTGTGCTTAATGTGGTTGCAGCATAAGCTTCTTTTGTTGTTACATAGTTGGGAAAATCCTGTTGTTTTTGTTGTTGGTTTATTACGAATTACCTTTTCCCCTGAAATGTGGTTACTACCTATGATTTCTTTTAGGTTCTTAGGTCTACGATATGATAGAAGGCCGGGTTCCTCAAACAATTTTTTTAGGTCTGGTTTGAGATGTAGTATTTCCCAGCAACTTTTGATTATTTGGGATAGTGGAGACAGAGTGGGGTTGAAAGTGGTTACTAGAGAGAATTCAGCTGGGTTTATTTTTAATCTTGTACATTAGGGTGTCTTCTCTAGGTGTGGAAATTGCTTTATTTATTTGTTCCCTAATTCAGTTTTTCCATCTATTTGGATCATACTAAACAGATACCGCGTAAAAAGGGGTAACGTTCCTAATGGCATTGGGCTTTGCTGATGTTTTCCGGATTCTGTTTCCGTATTCTTGTTATTTTGAAGTTGTTTTTATTTTTTTTATTAAAATCGAATTTAATTTTTTAAAATATATATACGTATGTTTGTCTCCATTTCAATTCTGTAAGCATTTCTTCACCCTTCCACGGGGTGAAGAATGAAACGCCGACCCTTTATATTAGGCTAACGCTAAGCAGATATTGGACGCAGCTGAAGCTGCTCCAACTTCTGGAACGCTATTTCAGGTCGTTTAACGGACACAATATTTCGGTCGTTTATAGAGTGACTAAAAATAAAATAATAAAATCGGTCTTTTTGCGCAAAATTCATACGGACCGATTTACACGAAGTGTGTAGCCAATGACTCTCTGAATTCTGCATCAAGTAACAACGAAGTCTTTGGTTAATTTTGGAATACAAGAATACGGAAACAGAATCCGGAAAACATCAGATTCAAAGAGATTTATAAATGTTCACTTGGCAAAAAAATATCAATCAAGAAAACAAAAACAAAAACACGAATGAAATTTGAATAGCCAGGGTGAGATAGAGGAAAATGACCGCCTCTTCCGTCCTTGGAAATGCATAACGCTGATCCTGCGCAGTTATACATAGGAGATTATGACCAATTACCAAAGTTTAAAATAAAGGTAAATTTGAATATATGTCGTTGCTAAAATTATTTGTTTGCTTGCGCTGGTAGTATAACGGATGTCTGCATTGAAAGCATAATCGGCGAACCGGAATCTACACAATTCTCTCATTTTCGCACTGATACCGTTGGGTAAGTGTTATGGTCCAGGTTTCTTGTACCACGGTGATGGTCCAAGGTAGAACCAATAAAGAATAACTCGAACACAGGTATGGAATAACACAGATATATTACAAACAGAATATGTACAAAGAAGTAGAAGTGTTAGTAATAACAAGCAGGTTAGGTTAGAGAGAACTATGTTGTCTCGACCAGTATCACTATTCCAATGTCTTACAGTAATCGTCTGACTGACTCCCACTGACTGACTGGCCGACTGCCTGACTCACTCATTGACTCTGTGTCTGACTCACACGATGTTCAGTAACACGCCCACGTGTGTCGAATGTGGCACAAGGCCGGTTTAATGTGGGCTCGCCGAGCCCGTAGGCTCGGCCAAAAAATTCCCGTAGAACCCGTATAAACGGGATCGGGTTGGTCAACCTCCCCGAACGAGGCTCTGCCCTTCGGCGGAGCCTCGTCCGGGTTCCTCCCTGCCTAGAGGCAGAGAGTTGCCCTTTGCCTAGAAGCAGAGAGTTCGACCGGCTAGCTGAGTCGTCCAAAAAAGACTGAATCTCACACGATGTTTGTTAACACTCCCACGTGTGTCGAATGTGGCACAAGGCCGGTTTAATGTGGGCTTTCCGAGCCCGTAGGCTCGGGCAAAAATTGCCCGTAGAACCCGTATAAACGGGATCGGGGTGGTCAACCACCCCGAACGAGGTTCTGCCCTTCGGCGGAGCCTCGTCCGAGTTCCTCCCCGCCCAAAGGCAGAGAGTTCCCGTCTGCCTCAGAGGCAGAGAGTTCGACCGAATAGCTGAGACGTCCAAAAAGGACTGCGTCTCACACGATGTTTAACAACACGCCCACGTGTGTCGAATGTGGCACAAGGCCGGTTTAATGTGGGCTTTCCGAGCCCGTGGGCTCGGGCAACAATTGCCCGTAGATCCCGTATAAACGGGATCGGGGTGGTCAACCACCTCGAACGAGGCTCTGCCCTTCGGCGGAACCTCGTCCAAGTTCCTCCCCGCCCAAAGGCAGAGAGTTCCCCTCTGCCTCAGAGGCAGAGAGTTCGACCGAATAGCTGAGACGTCCAAAAAGGACTGGTTCTCACACGATGTTTAACAACACGCCCACGTGTGTCGAATGTGGCACAAGGCCGGTTTCATGTGGGCTTTCCGAGCCCGTAGGCTCGGGCAAAAATTGCCCGTAGAACCCGTATAAACGGGATCGGGGTGGTCAACCACCTCGAACGAGGCTCTGCCTTTCGGCGGAGCCTCGTCCGAGTTCCTCCCCGCCCAAAGGCAGAGAGTTCCCGTCTGCCTCAGAGGCAGAGAGTTCGACCGAATAGCTGAGACGTCCAAAAAGGACTGCGTCTCACACGATGTTTAACAACACGCCCACGTGTGTCGAATGTGGCACAAGGCCGGTTTAATGTGGGCTTTCCGAGCCCGTAGGCTCGGGCAACAATTGCCCGTAGATCCCGTATAAACGGAATCGGGGTGGTCAACCACCTTGAACGAGGCTCTGCCCTTCAACGGAGCCTCGTCCAAGTTCCTCCTCGCCCAAAGGCAGAGAGTTCCCCTCTGCCTCAGAGGCAGAGAGTTCGACCGAATAGCTGAGACGTCCAAAAAGGACTGGGTCTCACACGATGTTTAACAACACGCCCACGTGTGTCGAATGTGGCACAAGGCCGGTTTAATGTGGGCTTTCCGAGTCCGTAGGCTCGGGCAAAAATTGCCCGTAGAACCCGTATAAACGGGATCGGGGCGGTCAACCTCCCCGAACGAGGTTCTGCCCTACGGCGGAACCTCGTCCGGGTTCCTCTCTGCCCAAAGGCAGAGAGTTCCCCTCGGCCTCAGAGGCAGAGAGTTCGACCGAATAGCTGAGACGTCCAAAAAGGACTGGTTCTCACACGATGTTTAACAACACGCCCACGTGTGTCGAATGTGGCACAAGGCCGGTTTAATGTGGGCTTTCCGAGCCCGTAGGCTCGGGCAAAAATTGCCCGTAGAGCCCGTATAAACGGGATCGGGGTGGTCAACCACCTCGAACGAGGCTCTGCCTTTCGGCGGAGCCTCGTCCGAGTTCCTCCCCGCCCAAAGGCAGAGAGTTCCCGTCTGCCTCAGAGGCAGAGAGTTCGACCGAATAGCTGAGACGTCCAAAAAGGACTGCGTCTCACACGATGTTTAACAACACGCCCACGTGTGTCGAATGTGGCACAAGGCCGGTTTAATGTGGGCTTTCCGAGCCCGTAGGCTCGGGCAACAATTGCCCGTAGATCCCGTATAAACGGAATCGGGGTGGTCAACCACCTTGAACGAGGCTCTGCCCTTCAACGGAGCCTCGTCCAAGTTCCTCCTCGCCCAAAGGCAGAGAGTTCCCCTCTGCCTCAGAGGCAGAGAGTTCGACCGAATAGCTGAGACGTCCAAAAAGGACTGGGTTCACACGATGTTTAACAACACGCCCACGTGTGTCGAATGTGGCACAAGGCCGGTTTAATGTGGGCTTTCCGAGTCCGTAGGCTCGGGCAAAAATTGCCCGTAGAACCTGTATAAACGGGATCGGGGCGGTCAACCTCCCCGAACGAGGTTCTGCCCTACGGCGGAACCTCGTCCGGGTTCCTCTCTGCCCAAAGGCAGAGAGTTCCCCTGGGCCTCAGAGGCAGAGAGTTCGACCGAATAGCTGAGACGTCCAAAAAGGACTGCGTCTCACACGATGTTTAACAACACGCCCACGTGTGTCGAATGTGGCACAAGGCCGGTTTAATGTGGGCTTTCCGAGCCCGTAGGCTCGGGCAACAATTGCCCGTAGATCCCGTATAAACGGGATCGGGGTGGTCAACCACCTCGAACGAGGCTCTGCCCTTCGGCGGAACCTCGTCCAAGTTCCTCCCCGCCCAAAGGCAGAGAGTTCCCCTCTGCCTCAGAGGCAGAGAGTTCGACCGAATAGCTGAGACGTCCAAAAAGGACTGGTTCTCACACGATGTTTAACAACACGCCCACGTGTGTCGAATGTGGCACAAGGCCGGTTTAATGTGGGCTTTCCGAGCCCGTAGGCTCGGGCAAAAATTGCCCGTAGAGCCCGTATAAACGGGATCGGGGTGGTCAACCACCTCGAACGAGGCTCTGCCATTCGGCGGAACCTCGTCCGGGTTCCTCTCCACCCAAAGGCAGAGAGTTCCCGTCTGCCTCAGAGGCAGAGAGTTCGACCGAATAGCTGAGACGTCCAAAAAGGACTGGGTCTCACACGATGTTTAGCAACACGGCCACGTGTGTCGAATGTGGCAAAAGGCCGGTTTAATGTGGGCTTTCCGAGCCCGTAGGCTCGGGCAAAAATTGCCCGTAGAACCCGTATAAACGGGATCGGGGTGGTCAACCACCCCGAACGAGGCTCTGCCCTTCGGCGGAACCTCGTCCGGGTTCCTCTCCACCCAAAGGCAGAGAGTTCCCCTCTGCCTCAGAGGCAGAGAGTTCGACCAAATAGCTGAGACGTCCAAAAAGGACTGGGTCTCACACTGTATTTAGTGTCCTCCCCACGAGGGACAGATGTGGCACAAGGCCGGGTTTAAAGTGGGGTACCCGAGCCCGTAGGCTCGGCCAAAAAATAGCCCGTAGATCCCGTATAAACGGGATCGGGCCGGTCAACCTCCCCGAACGAGGCTCTGCCCTTCGGCGGAGCCTCGTCCGAGTTCCTCTCTGCCTTTGGGCAGAGAGTTCCCCTCTGCCTCAGAGGCAGAGAGTTCGACCGAATAGCTGAGACGTCCAAAAAGGACTGGGTCTCACACTGCTGCTTCCTCTTGAGGAGAAGTATTTATGAGGTATGGAATAGTCTATTAATATTATGGGCAAGTTCCCATAACAGTAAGACATAAATTCAGTCTTGTTCCCCACATATATGGGTTAAATAGCGCGATAAACTGGGATTTTTAGCTTTGTGTGGCAGCCGTGTAGAAGAAAAAAAATCTATGAATTAAAAACCGTGGAGAAGGCCACTGGAAACCATTCCATTTTCATTCCCAAAAAGGTCAGATATTTATTCTCGACAATTCTTGCTATTCTAATGCGCAGTTTGATTTTGATTTTGTTTTCTGTTGAAATCTTTTCCAGATAATGACATTTTTCCACTTGTTTGTGTTTGATATCTTCAATTCATAGGTAGTGTCTGGGGCTGTTCCTTTTACTAACAACCATCCCCGTTCTGTTTTCTCACAACTGATTTTTACTCCTTTCATCTCACTTTCCTTTACTATCTTCTGTGGTAGTTTCTACAGTTTTATTTCAGTGTCTGCTATCAACACCGTGTCATCTGCATATCTTATGTTGGTAAGACTGTAATCGCTAATAACACATCCAGATATACCTTCTAGTTCTCTCAGAATCACCTCGTGGTAAAGGTTGAATAGGTCTGATGAGAAGGCACACCCTTATATTACACTCCTTTCTATTTTTGTGTGTTTATTGAACTCATTTATCAAACCGTATACAGGCGATTTGCAACCAGTATAAATTCCGCATCATCCTAATATCTTTCTCCTTCTCAAATAATTATATTTTTCTAGAATTAACAAATAATAAAGAGACGAAAGCTGTAGATAATCCAACTCGACTACTTCTGAAAGGTTTGTTTTTCTCTATATGCCGTGTCCCTTCAGGATATCAGCAATCATGGCTCTCGATAATCCCCTGTTCTTTCTAGCTCTAACTAAATTATGTTTTTATCCCCCCCTAAACCATGTTCTGTCATACATTTATACAAACTAGTTAGGTAGGTAGGTTATGCCCTATATTCATCTCACCCTCTTGCATTGAATATGTTCTCTGAGTGTCAAGTTTTCACAAACCTCTTTCATCATTACTTCCGCTAAAAATTTCAACTGTCTCATTCTCATTGTAAGTATAAGTTTACTTTTTCTAACCATTTACTCTAAAACTTTTCTCATATGTCCATGGTATTCTCAGCATCCGTCTGTAGAACCGCATTTCTGCAGCTTCAAGTCTCTTCGTCTTCGAGGAGATTGTCCAGCATTCACTGCCGTATAGGAGGATTGATAATATGTAACAGGCCAGTATTCATTTCTTTGTTTCTAACAAAATTCTATGTTTCTTAATACATCGCTTAGCTTTTGGTAGGCATCTTTCGCTATCCCAATGCGCCTTCGGATTTCAGTGTCGCACTTTCCATCCTTTTTTAAAGTACTTCCCAGATATTTAAATTGTTATACTTGCTTTATTTTTGCTTGATTTGGTTCATTTTGTTTTACGGCATATGGACACCTCAATGTGTCACGTCATGCTGACAAGATGTTTAGGACAGGTTTTTATGAATAGAATATGTGTTCTTTGTAAGAAATAAATTTTGTAGATCAGGTTTCATTGACGTATTTTTGTAAAGATGGTTGCATTAATTTGTTGATTTTGTTTAGACGCATATCAACCTCAGTTGGTTATTTAATGCCGGAATCTAAATATTTTGAATGCAATTTTATCGTTTCAATTGAATATATTTTGTACATAAAAGAACGGAAGACGGAAATCAGGGTAATTGACCACATCAGTCTACCTCAAATCTTCGTACTTAAGGAGTGTTGAGCCCGATGAATCTATTCAATATTTAGATGGATTATTCCTTAGGAATCTATAAGTACATTAAACAACCTACGGACTGTTTAATCATGACTGTGGCTTGCCAGAAGTTAAGACCTCAGGAGTTAAACAGGTTTTGTCATATTTCTGTCTTTATGTGCACATTATCCACCTCATTGGGAAGGCATTAAAAGCCGTACTTTGTATGCCGAAGATCTACAATCATTTCTCGCTTGTTCCCGTGTTTTTAATATCATACACAGTTCTCTCTTCATTGCATAGAAACTTTCATCCGAAACGCTTAAGGCATCCCAAGAGGAAATACCAAAGTATATCGGAAATTTTATCTTCGCCAGGTTAAAACTGACCTTGTGCCATGTTACACACACATGGGTTGGGTCAGTAAATATCACTAAGCAGTGTAGTTTGATACTCACTAGGTAACCTATATTGTGTCTCCGTGATTAAACTAAACTATTAGAAGTAAATAGCTGTTATTTTGGTTTTCATTTATATTTTAATGTCTCCGAGGAAAAGTAAAATATATTTTCACATTATTTCAATATAAAAAAAAAAGACTATGAAAAATTCATGTTCCTAGAAATTTTCTGAATTCTTTTTCAGGATGCCTATAAAAGTGAGAAAATATTTTTAGGGACTTATTGTTTTCAAAAATGTTTCTGAGCGCTCATCCATGTAACAGTATCGCCCCATCAATCTCCTTAGTGACACCAGCAAATGCTTTGAGTCTATTATTAACAAAGGCATTGTTGATCACCTCACCAGAACCAACCTCGTTAACTAGGTCTACTGCTGATGTCTTAACTGTCATTACACACAGAACGTGGGAAGAGCTTGATGGTAGCTTCGTCACGAGTACGACTGCGTTCGATAGCTGTTTAACATGGTTTTGTATACAGAGTGTTGCTACACAAATTTTCCAGGTCCAGCATCTTGAAGAGTCTTGGTATTTTTCAGGTAGACTGGCAATTTACTACGACCTCCATGGGCGAAGGTCGTGGTAAATTGCCAGTTTTCTGAAACCCATGAGATCACTTCAGGCGTCCCAACTAGTCTCTCTCCGCGGTTTACCCCTTTTCCGCTTTTTATTAACGATCTGCCCAAGAAAATTTTTTAGATCATTTGTAAATATCAGCGTAGATGATATCACTGTTTATGGAAGTACCTCGATAAATCAAGTAGATCAGAATTTGGCACCTGATCTATCTTCTGATATAGCTCTAACGGGGGGAGGGGGCTTGCTTGTAACTTTCAATACCACAATAACTAAGTTCGTATCTTTTCTCCATCACTGGATAAAACTTGAATTTTCTCCAGTTATAATGAACGGTTTGACTCTCAATAAGGACTCTTGCTTTTTGAACGATTACTGGGACTCACGTTCTTCCCAGGCCTCAAATGAAACTCATATACACAATCCATCGCTAAAAATCAAAGAAAATGGTCGGTTCATTATATCGTTACCGAAGGTGCTGGACTCCTGCAATCTTTATAGTTACAAGAGTCTGATTGAACCAAAAATAGAGGATTGCTCTTTGAGTTGTCCAACCATCACTTTAACCTGGGGCTACGAGTTAAATAGCAGGGTAAACTAAGTACTGTAGTCTTGGATTTCAGCAATCTAGAAGAAGGAATGCAATGAATTATAAATCGTGGAGAAGGAAACGGGAAACCATTCCACCTTCTTTTCCAAGAAGTCAAGACAATTCTTCTTCTGGTCGATAATGGCTATCGACAATTTTTACTTTACCAGTGTGGTTTCGAATTTCAGAGACACATTTTTCGTGCTCGGTTAAAAGGTTTCCAAGTTAATTAAATTTTCTTACTTGCTTGATTTTGATATTTCCAATTCGTAGTTAGCGTTTTGAACTGTTCCGTTAGCTAACAACTACACTATTGATGTTTACACCTTTCATTTATTTTTCTTTCGTTATCTTCTGTGTGACTTTCTGCAGTTTTCTTTCTGTGTCTGCTATTAATACTGTCACCTGCATATCTTATTTTGTTATGATTGCGCCAAAAATAATACCAGTTTCTAGAATCCAGATGGGACTGTAAAGTTTGAATAAGTCTGGTAAAAAGGCACCTCCTTGCGTCACGCCCCTTTCTATATTTGCGTGTTTATTGAATAAATTTATCTATTGGTATGCAGGTGATAAGATTGTTTATGGAAATACCGCGAAATATCTAGATGATCAGAACTTGGCAGCTGATCTCTCCTCTGATCTAGCTCTGAATGCTCGATGGGGAGAAATTGGCTTGTAACTTCTGCTACCTCAATAACTAAGTTCCTGTCGTTTCTCCATCACTGGGTAAACTCTGAAATTTCTCCTGTCATGATGAACAGTTGGATTTCTAGAAAGGATACTTGATTTGAATGACTACTGATATCCAAGTTCTCCCGAGACTTCAAATGTAAATCATATACACAACCCATCTCTAAAAATATGAGAAAAATGATCGGCTCAAGAGTCAGATTGGACCAAAAATGAAATATTGCTGTTATATCTGGGATAGAGCTGCCCAATCGTTATAGTTCAAGTTTGTATACTCGGCCTTTTGAGTGACTGATTATTTTCCATCCTACAGCCTCTTCTATCGAGGCGCAATGTCGCAATTCTATCGCTACTGTATTACTATTTCTACGGTAAATCTTAAGATGTTTTCAATCTTTATTCCTGCCAACTAAGATCTTTACACCATACTACGTCTACAGAGTAGAGTCACTACAATTTCCCCGTATTTCATTTAAAGGAGAAAGTCAGACTCAGTTTTTTCTCAAGAAGCGCTACTCGAGGATACCCGCGTGGATGCTTTCCTGAACACTATATTATTCACCACATCATATCTAGAGTAAATTATCAGTCGTCCTTATCCTCATAAATATCACGTCTTACTGCCTCATATCCACCGGTTCTCAAGCGATCACCGGAGTTAAGCAACGTTGAACATGATCACTAACTAGATAACACTCTACATTATGTGGCCGTTGAGTTTTACATTGAATGGACCTTAGTAAAAGAAATAAATATACTAGCTGATGTATCGGTCTACACCGGTTAAGAGGTGAAGACTTCATTTGTAGCTAGTTATAATGATAATAAAACATTTTTTTTCTGATTGTGGTAAAACCTACGTGTTCTGTTTAAAATTTGCAAATTTAAATTCAATACGATTACTTAATTCTTGCATCAACATGATTTTATCCGCTTGTTGTTTAATTGAGACCCTACACAATGAGAAATCCTGGTCTCAAGAGAAACAATAATTTACATTAAAATATTACTCCGAACACAATAAACTCGTATTAAATTTGTGGGTGGGGTCGAGATGAAGCTATTTGGCTTTTATAGGAAGCAGACAAATTCATTCCAATGAAATCATGGATAAACAATATTCCTGTGATATTTGAAAAGAATGTGATTCCTTAGTAATTTTCTGGGAAGTGTTTTAACAGAGGACGTAAAGTCCGATACCGGAATTCAAAGGCGCATTGGGATAGCGAAAGAGACTTCTAAAAGCTAAGCAAAACATTAAGAAACAGGAAAATTTTTATTAGAAACAAAGAAAAGAGTGCTTAACTGGTACAGTCCTCCTATATGACAGTGAATGCTGGACAATCTCCTCACAGATGACAAAAAAAAACATGTAGCAACATGTGATTCTGCAGAAGGATGCTGCGAATACCATAGATCAAACACGTGAGCAAGGACGAAGGTTTAGAGAAAATAGAAACAAAAAGAAACTTATACTTAACATAAAAAAGCAACAGATGAAGATTCTAGGGCACATAATAATGAAAAGAGAGCTTGGGAATTTTGATACCCACAGGACCGATTGAATGTAAGACAGAGAGAGGAAAACAACGCATAACCTAGCTAGCGAGCTTGAGTAAATGGATGACAGAACAAGGTTTAGGAACTACAAAGGACAGGAAGTTGTGGAGAGTTATGACTGTTAACGTCCTGAAGTGACACGTCGCAGAGAAAAAGTATTTTTAAGACTATAACCCATAAAGTGGCTAGCCATAAGCATCTTTCAAAATTGTATCCCTTCTTAGAATGCCAACGGCTGTTAGATAATTGTTATGTTGTGAGAAGTCGTTGCGTACATTTACAGGAGGCTGGGATCTGTTTATGGAAAGACCGCACTTGATATATGCACAGAAAGATTAGACGAAGGTAGAATTAATGGCAACAATAGTGAAAAAGAAGAAACGAAGCTTAATGACAGGCCCCACAGTGACAGGTTTACTGCTGTTATGAATTAGGATATAGTCAAACAGGCTGATATTCTCATTACAGCTGACAGAAGAAATATTCTTGTCAATCTCTGTGAAAGCCTTCAGTTTTGGTTGTAGCTTAGGGAGTGCTTGTTGCACAAACGAATCTGCAGCTTTACATTTACAGTGAGCACGAAGAGAACAACAGTTCACCAGTGACAATAACATCATTACTAGGCAAACTATGTAAACTCAGTTGATTTTTATACATAGAGTCATCTTTCCTATGTGCCGTGTCGCGTCAGGATCTGGGTGATCCTAGCTCTCCACAACTTCCTATTCCTTATAGCTCTTAGTATCGTTTGTTTTTTCGCATCTCCCGTCATTCACATGCACATATGTATTTGCTTATGCCTGCGTTGTGCGTGAGTGTCTTACACGTGCTTGCGCCATTTAGTGTATACACAAGCACACGTACACCCACATATACATAACTTGAAATAAAATATTGAAATAATACATCCTTTCCTACTCGGAAACCTACCTTAGGTTGAGCAATCCCGTTTTTAAGTTGAAAATAAAAACCCAGATAAATATAAGATTTTGTGGAATTTTCCGGAAATTATTCGTTAATAAATGGAATTTTTAAAAAAAAGTCTTTTTAATTTTGGATTAAAACATAAATACACACGCTGCCGAACATACAAACAAAATTTGAATGAAATGTAAATAAACATCTAATTTCTACCTGGCAACAATCCCCAGTTAATAAGAAAAGATAATACGCCAAAGTGGGCGGTTCGTTCAAGTCATTTATATATCTCCTGTATTTAAACTAATTATAAAAATATACCAGGGATCAATGGTCATTACAACAGACCCAGATTTAGTTCAAGGGCCTTCTCACTTTTTGGAGGAACCCCTCTCTGACTGACCATGTCTTCAGGGGTGTATCCGTACTTACCACGCTTAGACAATTGCGAGTTGGTGATGCTATTAATCCCATATTTAGAATTTTTGAATTTAGAGTTGCCTTTCTCATAGACAGACAACTTAATATGTTTTCTAATAAGTGTATTATTTTAAATGAACGAACAATCTAGATTACTTTTCCATAAAATTTAAATATCATATCGTCTGCAAGGAGCTGAACTCGTACACTATAAATTTTGTCAAAACTAAATAATTACTGCGAGAAATATTAAAACAACTAGAAAGTGTAAGGTTTCTATTACCGTAAAGAGTTAATATCGAAAGTAAATAAATTAAGAATAAAAAAAAGAAAAACAATTGGTTTGTTGCTCCTTTCTCTTAGTAGCTCAACCGAGGACGAGAAAGATGCACAGTGACTAAAATCAACAACACCAGTTTACTAATCCACGCGTTTCATGTAGATTTCAATCAATGTTAAGATTGACCCACAAAAGATGTTAAACTCTCACCGTATTAATTCTGGAAATTATCATTTTAAATATCAGTGTGACTGACTACATAGGTAGAATCTGTCAGAGATTAAAATCAAGAATTATTAAGTATAGGTGTGTCGGCTGGAAAGTTCATAGGCTGGACAAGATATAAACTGTAAGTAAACACACAAGTTTGGAAACTAAGACATGCAAGTGCATTTATATCTTGATCAGCCTATGAACTTTCTAGCCGACCTTCGTTAATTAGTAACAATAGTTTTTTTTACTTTTTTTAAATTTCTGATCTTGTGTCCTAAAGCCATTGGAAAGGCCAGTAGTGCTAGTTTTTTTGTGTGTCAAAAGTAATAATTGAGCCTTCCTTAGTTAAATATCATATTTTCAGCCTTGATACGGAAAATCGAAGCTGGAAATTTTTCTCCTTCTTAAAATCAAGGAAACAATTTCATGAAGAGATTCAGACAATAAATTCTGACAATTTCCGATATATATATATATATATATATATATATATATATATATATATATATATGTATAAATCTATTATTTTTTTCAATGTAACACCAGGAATTTTTATCGATAATCATTTCCTAAATCCAATTCTTAAAACATACCGTATTTTCTTGTGTATCATTTGATTTTAGCATAGTACGAACCCATGTTTCGGAAGCTAAAAACAGGGAATTAATTACCACATTGAGTATAATACGACTACGTAATACATCCATCCCTATGTAATTTTTTAAGTGTAGCGTATTACCTATTAAAATCTCAATGTCGTACATATAGTTTACTAAAACATTTAATTTTTCATGATATTAAAGAATAAAAAAAATAACCGGATGTGTAGCTATTGCACTATTCTTTCTAATTTCCATTTTAAAACTTATTTTCGAGGAAAGGTGCTAACTAGACATAACCAATAATATATTTTAAGGTGTTAATTAATCCATTATGCTTTTTTTTATTTAATAAGACTTTATTATATTTCTATAGCTGCCTAGATCGCTCTCTCCAGCCTTGATAGAGTCCAAAAGCCTCTCCGAGGTCTTGTGGATAACAAATTATTTTCCACCCTCCAACCCCTCTCCCACAGGACGAATGTGGCAACTCACTGCTCGGTTACTACTTTCACGGAAAGTTCTCGAAGGAATTACATTCCTTGGTTTCGCCAGGTCCAATCTTCACGGCAAAGAACAGCCATGTCACTTACATCATAGCAAACCGTCCACATTCTCTCCGTATTCCACCGGTGAGAAGTAAGTTTCACTCGAACAAATTCTTCCCGCGAACCACTACACCGAGAAACCGACTCCCAAGAGGATGTTTCCTCGATGACTACAAACTTGACCTGTTCAAGTGTAGGGTCAACCGTTATCTTCCCCTCCTATCTGTACAAACTGCCTTCTAACTTAACCTTCCACCACGAGTGGTCCAGGGCCTTGTACTACATACATATATATATATATATATATATATATATATATATATATATATATATATATATATATATATATATATATTTATTTTCATAGTTTATTAATATATATATATATATATATATATATATATATATATATATATTTTATTTTCATAGTTTATTAATATATATATATATATATATATATATATATATATATATATAAAAATAAACTATGAAAATAAAATATTGTATTTCATTAAGAATGGATAGAGAAAAACTTCATGAAAAAAGAAAGTCAAACGATTAAGAAATTTTATCTTGTGAGTAAAGCTGGGTCTATTTGCGATCTTGCTCTTCAAAAAAAAATTTTTTAAGCCGACCAAAACTTTCTGCAAATATGTACTTTGCGATGATGTTTGAAATAAATTATTTCTTTTTGCGTCCCCTCGAGCAGGACTCGATGTGACCGAGTTAGAATCCCTCGTGAACAAGGCATTCTTCTTCTATGTGCCGTTTTCCTTCAGGACGTGGACGATCATGGCTCTCCACAGTTTGCTATGCTTTCAAGCACTTTGAATTGTTACTATCTCCCCTATTCCCTATTCAATCAACCATTTGCACAAGATCATTAAGTATGTTAAGCATTCTTTTCCTCTGTGCCTCTTGTCTTCAAGATATCTTGTGAGTATTATACTTTCCAAGTCGTCTTTCCTCATTATGTGTTTTAGAAATTTCAGTTGTCTTTATCTGATGCTAAATATACAGGTGCTTTTTGTTTCCATATTCTCTAAAACTTTGTCATAGCTCACATGTTCAGTCCATCATTCTGTAGGACCATATTTTTTCTGCAGCCTCAAATATCTTCTTCAACTGAGATGAGATTGTCTCGCATTGACTACCACACACGAAGGACCAATATTACATAACGGTCTAATACACTTTTCCTTGTGTCTTTATTGCACAGCTCTTTCGGGGCCTTCTCTATTAGGTCGTTTCAGGAATCAGTGACTAACACTGATCCTCTCCTTTTAGTGTAATGACAGAAATACTGCCTTGGGTGTTTACCAATATGTGACTCAATGAACTAAACACACAAATAAGTATCCTATTTATTTTCATTTGTCATTGATAGCATATTCTGTCCATGGAATTCTCAGTAGCCTACTGATCATCCCCTTTAAGTGTAATGGGGGAGATACTGACTTGGGGTTACCCAGCCTGTAGCTGAATATAACAATCGCACAAACAAGTTCGGTTTTATCATTTACCCCTACTTGCATGTGTTTTACTGCTCAATAAAGAAAGCTAATTTACGTATTACGTTTTGAAAATAAATATTTTTGGTTATTTATTTACGATCTGATCACATCAAAAATAAATAAAAAGATGGAAGTATTGAAAAGCTAACTCAAAGAATAGGTCAAAGTTTATTGAACACGGACAAAACTTGAGGCTGGCATAATATCGACTGGCTTTGTTCACTTTTAATTTCCCGTGATGTATTTTTGTCTTTTAAAATTACTTCACATTTTGCCCTTAACGTCCGTCTCTCAAACGTGTTCATTGTCTTTTAATGGTTTTTAATTCATTTGAAACCTTTCAAGGAGATTTCTCTCACTCGCCAGTCACTCAGCAAGTGACTCTTGATATTCTCAAACATGTGTCTTCATGAGAAAAGAAAAGGAAAAAAATGTAGAGCGAAAGAGGAAAGAAAAATTCCTATAATAAAAAGATAGAAAATAAAACAAAATAGGCTGCTTTTTTGTTTCTTTTTTATTCACATTAATTTCCCCTTTCCTTTCTTTCATTCTTTTCTTTTATGTTTTGTTTTTGATATTCTTCCTTTTTGTCATAACATTTGCGATATATTTTTCTTCCTCATCTGTATCAAATTCGTACTTTATTCTTTAATCAATTCCGATTTTCTTTTGTTTCTTTTTCTTTATTACCCTGTTTCTTTATTTCTTTAATTTCCTGTTTCTTTCTTTCATTTATCAATTCCCTATTTCTTTCATTCAGTCATACATTTCATTTCCTGCTTCTTTATTTCCGTTTCTTTTCTTTTTTCTTTCTTTCTTTATTTCCCTGCTTTTCCCCATTCATTTCTACACTGACGGTTTCTTTCTTTGTTTCCCTGTTTCTCTCTTCCATTCATTTATTTCTTCTCACTTCTTTCTTTTTTATTTTAAACCCCTGCATCTGTCTTTCTTTCTATCTTTTCTTTTATATTCTGTTTCCGATATTTTTTTATAATATATTTTCGATATACTTTTCTTTCTTTTCATCTATATCGGATTCATTCTTTCTTCTTTAATCAATTCCGATCATCATTTTTTCTTTCTTTCTTTCTTTCCTTCCCTGTTTTTGTCTTTGATTCATTCATTTCTTCTCTTGCTTCTTTCTTCTTCCATTTTTTCTCTCTTTCTTTCTTTCTCTCTGCGAAATCTACAAAGAATGTAAAAAATGTAAAACAAGGTAGGCCGTTAACAAATCTAATTAAGAAAAATGGAAAGAACGAGTGAGTTAAAGAATGAACTTGATCCTCAAGGAAAAAAATCTTAATGAAAATTAGAAAAGAGAAGCCCAGGAAAAGCATAATCATTGAAGAAAATTTGTAAAAGAAAAGAAAAAAAAGAAAGAATCGGTGCTTACGAAAGCACAAAAACATGTAAGAAAGGAAACGCGTAGGAAAAAGAAAGACAAAAAAATGAAGGCAAAAGTGTAGAAACAAGAAAGAATGAATGATACTAAATAAAATGAAATGATGAAAGGCAAGTGAAAAGATATAAAATAGTAACAAAGAAAAAATAGGGGGAAAGAAATGAGATTAAAAGAATGAAGAAAAGATAAACGAGAGAAAATAAGAGAAAAACGTAGAAAAATAATGTAAGCAAATAGATGAAAAAGGGACAAGACAAAGACAAAAAACAAAGACAAGCAAGAAAAAAAAAACGCATAGAAAAGAAAAAAAATGAAAGACTGAAAATGAAAGAAAGAAAAATGTATATCTAAAGAAAAGAATGAAGCCATTGAAAAAAGAAATGAATATACAGAAAAGAAGAGATAGAAAAAATAAAGAAGCAGAAAAAGATAGGATAAAAATGATAGTGAATACGAGGAAAACAGAAGAAAGAAAAGAAGTTAGAATCACTACTGCCAATGAAAGCAAAAATAGGGAACAGTCATTTTAATTTTTCACCTCAACTTCTGGTTGAAGTGGTCTTGAGAAAGCTCAAGTGTAATTTATTTCACGTTGTTAGAAAGAAGCAAGCTCCAGTGTCCAATGATTTCTTTTGCTTCTTGAACTACTATGACTATCGTAAGAAATAATTATTGCATTCATGGTACAGATAGAAACGATTATTTCAGTGAAGAGGCGCATTCTCCACTAAAGTCATTGCGTTTGACATTTAAAAAAATGTAAATTCATTAGATAAACGTTCAAAAATATATCTTGGACGGGGACAAAATTTTAGTTTAGTTGACCTGGACACATATACATGCAAGCATATGCACACATACCTTGCTGTTTATAGCGATGATAGTGTGGTTCTCAAATACGCCAATAACTGTTATTCTGGATCAGGTAATAACAGTTATCTGAATACCGATTTTCAAGGAAAGAAATAAAGCTATTTTCTGATTGAAAAATTAACGGAACACAATTTATCTACTTCGATTTTAATCCATTTGACGTTCTGTCTGACTAAAAATAAACCGTGGGATAGATAGATAGATAGATAGATAGATAGATAGATAGATAGATAGATAGATAGATAGATAGATTTTCACTGTGAATTTCGCAGGTGTAGCACAGACCTATATCGATCGGTGAAAGTCGTAGTATTTCCATAGTTTTACTTTGTTGTTATATGGGTTTTTGATAATTGTTGCCTTTTCTTTCTTTCTCCTTCTATTCTTTCTTTCTTCCTTTTCATTTTTCTTTTTTTATTTCCTCCCCTTTCTTTATCTTTCTTTATTTGGTTCGTTCGTTCCTTTTCTTTCTTTCTTTCTTACTTACTTTCTTTCTTTCTTTCTTTCTTTCTTTCTTTCTGTTTTTCGTCCATTCGTTCGTTACTTTTCATTCCTTTCTTGTTTCTTTCTTTCGTTCGTTCGTTTGTTCCTTTTATTCCTTTTCTTTTTCTTTCTTTCTGTCTTTCTTTCTGTTAATATTCTGCACTCTCATGATTTTAGGGAAATATATTTCTTTACATTCAGATTCATCGCAAATTATTGTTACTATATATTTACTTGATACCTAATAAATGTCATTTTTAATAGTGTGATATTTCTTGAAACAATGCTCAAGAGTTGCGCATTATTTGAACCAAGTTGTCGCCAATTTTCTTGTTCTTCCGACTTTATTTGATAGCAAATACCCCTGGAATAAAACGAGTCCTGATAAATGGTAACTTCATGAATTAACCCATAATTAGCGGAGAAGAGAGAGATTTATACATTTCCCGCGGATATTTGAACGTAAGTTAATATTAAAAACCTGACTAGAATTGGAACACAGCTTTTCGATTTCCCATTCCGAGCTCTTATCCATTGCCCTACTCGCACATACAAAATTACAGCAACTTGTATTACCAAGAGGTCACCCATCAAGATACTGACCAGGCTCGACTTTGCTTAACTTCGGCGAGACTTACGAGAATCGGTGTTTCAACAAGATCTGTTCGTAAGCCATGCCAATCGCACATCCAAGCTTACAGCACCTGATATTCCCAAGTGCTTAACCATCTAAGTACTGACCAGGCTCGATGTTGCTTAATTTCGATGATCGTACGAGAATCGGTGTTTCAACGTGATATGACCGTAAGCCCATTATATCACCTGAATGCTCAAATTTAGCGCACGGGGTATTTTCTCAAGAAGCCACCCATCTTGTTATTGATCTGGCTTGACGTTGCTGAACTTCGGCGATTGTACGAGAACCAGTGTTTCAAAGATTTGATCAAGTGAAATATTCGACCAGAGAGACCAAGGCCTATCAACTTGTAAGTAAGTCTAGCATGCCAAAACCTCTCAAATGCCTTTGTCATATCTAAAGCCACAACTTGTGCCTCACCGTTCTTATCTAAAGCTCGACAGACAAATTCATTAACAACCGTTAACATTTGTGACCTTGTGCCAAACTAAACTAAACTAAACCAAACTTAACTAAACTAAATTCCCGTACTATTTCTCCACCCTGGATGCACTATGGTCTTGCGCTGGACTCAGCTAATTCTAGTCTATGTATTTTGTTCGTTAACAAAACTGTTTAGTAACGGGCTCAAACATTTTAAAGTAGTTTTGTATCAGATTTACGAGGGTCGGCTGAAACTTTCATAGGCTAACCAAAATAATCTCATGGAAAGTGATCAAATGAGGTTTACTCTTCAACTTGATCCCCTTTGTGGTGTTGTAGTACTTGGTAAAGTAGCTTTCATCCTGTTTGTCAAAAAAGTTACCAATAGTAGATATGCCATCATCATCACTGCGATACCAGACAAATGTTTTTATGTTGAGAAACAGATGATTAGGAGGATATGGAGGGTGATTAAACAGTTCAAAACCACAGCGCAGCAGTAAAAGAAATCAAGGACTTGTGCGTTGGAGCATTGATCTAACGAAACAATACACCTTTCGTCAGTTTTCCTGGGCGTTTTGTCTTGATAGCTTTTCGTAACTACCGCAGAAAATTGGCATAGTATTCTCCATTGATGGTATAATTCTTTTGAAGATAGTCAATAAACACACTGCCTTTTGCATCTAAAAAAACTGCGGCCATCACCTTCTCTGCAGATGATCAACCTTGGCTTTCTTTGGATAAGCTGGTGAAGGGTGTTTCGACTGCATAATTGTCTCTGACTCAAAGTGATTAAACTCATCCTTGATTAGGAAACGTTCCAGCAAATCAACTGGGCCTGCCTCGAACAATGTCAGATTTTCCCGTGATTTGATGAGACTAATGCGCTTTTGATCAGGCGTCAGAAAACGTGACATCTACCGAGCAGAAACCTTAGTCATTCCAGTTTCATTGCGCATGATATTCTCACCTCTCTGAGTATGCTAATAGCCTTGACTATTTGATTTGTAGTCAATTTCCTGTCATTCATCAGCATGTAGTGAACACGATCAATGTTTAACTCGGTGGTGGCAGTTGCTGGACGTCCAGACATTGGGTCACATAAAAATCTTTCCCTCCCTCTCCTAAAGTCAGTTGCCCACATTTGCACTGTTGATAAATCTGGCGTGTCATCCCCTAATGTAGTAATCATGTCAGCATGAATGTTCTTGGGAGCTAAACTCATTTTTCTGCAGGTACTTGATAATACGACGATACCAAATTTTGTCCATTTTCAAGAGAAGTAGCTAGTAGTTACTTCTGAGGTATTCTTTCAACAGTCAGATCTCAGTTTACCTATAAAGAAACAATGCAGTTATTAATAAGAAGAGTTGAAATTGAGGCATGTAAGATTTCACAGCTGTCAGGTCACTTTTTCATAGTCAGCCTATGAACTTTTCAGTCCACCCTCGTAATGTGAACTTCATAAACATCATCTCTGTGAGGTATATCGTGGTTGAATGGTCTAAAACCCACATAACTTAAAGCGGATTTTTACCAATGTAATACTAACGAAGGTTCGATCCCTAACGTGAAGCAAATTTTCATTTAGACATTCAATAGCAAGAATGATTAAAGTCTATTCACTGTATATAAAAAAGGGACGCCTAAATCGATATAGACCTAGGGAAGCTAGCAACAAGATTACAGTACTTAGTTTGGTTTTCTTGTTTAACGGCATATCAACTCACTATGAGTCATTTAATGTCGAAATTTAATTTTCTTGGGAGCTTAGTTAATTTTTAATCTTTACTATTAAAATCTATTGATGAATTTGCTTTTACTATCAAAGTCTATTGCTGGTATTTTTACTATAAAAATGTATTTTTATACTTTCATTGCGTTTTGACCTCAATTAAGAAGTGGTTCCACGCTCCTGAAAACCTTCCGATCAGAGGCCTTGCTGCTGGATGTAGGACCTGGTATTACCAAGCAGTCACCCATCGAGGTAGTGACCAAGCTCGAAGTTGCTTATCTTCGGCGATCTTACGAGAACCGGTGTTTCAAAAAGATCTGGCAGTAAGCCGTACCAACTGCACATCCAAGCTTACAGAATCTGATATTCCCAGGCTCGACATTGCTTAATTTCGGTGATCGTACAAGAACCGGTGTTTCAACGTGATATGGCCGTTAGAAACACAGTTAGAGACAGTCGTTGTCGTCGTCGAGTTTTCTAAGTTAAGCAAGTCAAGTGTATCATTAGATTCTGTACGGAAGCGGAATTTGCGACGTAGGTTCTCATTATTGCTTACGTTTTGTCCAAACTGGCGCGTGTCTAGCGAATCTGCTTGAAGGCGATAAAAGAAATACTCTGCGAATGCTTGGAGAGCGATCGACGGTTTGGATCTGAATACTTCAAAGACGTTCTCCCGGTGCAAGAATGCTTACTCTCTTAACTGCAGCAGAGGAAATGGGACGTTTTGCTGGTGACCTCAAGAATTTGCACTCAGGCAAATACCGTTCAGTGGGAAAATGGCGGCATCTACACTTTGGTGCACACAACAAAATTTTGTCGCTAATTGATTTTATTTATTTTGCTTATTTTTTTTTTTTTTTCTTTTTTTTTTTTAAAGCTTTCCGAATTTCTTTCCTGGGTTTTTATTATTTATTTTTAGCATTTCTACATTTCTTTCCATTTCTCTATTTCGACATTGATATTTTACACTTAACATTCTTTCCGTTTTCTTTTTTTAGTTCTGATTTTCCTTCTTTCTCGGTTTCCCTTTTTTACTTTTTCTTTCTTTAGTTCTTTTTTCTTTCTTGGTTTACTAATCTTTCTTTTTTTCCTTTCTTTATTTCTTTATCGATTCACTTTTCTTTGTCGCATTCCTTTTCTATGTTTTCTTTCTCTTTTCTTTTACCTTTTTCTTTCTTTCTTTAGTTCACTTTTCTTTATTTATTTCTCAGTTTCCCTTTTTTCTTTCTTTCTTTTTCTTTCGTTTTCTTCTTTCTTTATTCACTTTTCTTTGTCGGTTTCCTTTTTTTCTTCTCGGGTCAATTGTCTTTATCAGTTTCTATTCTCTTTCTTTCTTTTTTTCTCGGGTACATTTAGTAGTTTATTTCTTTTCTTTCAGGTTTTCTCTGTTTCTTTTTCTTTACAGTTTCTTTCTTTCTTTCTTTCTTTCTTTTTTCTTTCTTTCTTTGTCCGACCGTTCATCCGTTTATTTTCATTGTAAATAGTTCTTTCTTCCCATACTGAATCTGAATTTGCGGATCTGAATTTAGATCTTAACGCAAACTGAATTGAGAATGCAGTGCCAAGGTAAGAGTTCTGGGGCAGTAGCTCTCTGGGTGGAGCTCCCTTCTTACCTATGAAATACGAAGATAATCAGGATGAATCGATCCTGTGCACATGGCATGGAGATTCTTAGATTTGAAGATGTGAACTAGTAGAAATAAGGAATGTATGAAAATAACGATAGATTAGAGAAAAACCATTTACGTTTCGCCTGTGAGAAAGGGGTTGTAAAGTGAAACACAATTCATCACCCACAAGGATGAGTAAACACTTTTGAACTCTATCAAGACTGGACAGTGAAGAATGGGCATACTCCAGCCAAGGTGTGGCAGCACTATTCCATTTAATTCTGATATGAATATTGTAAAGATAGGATATGTTAGGAAGAGTCAGAAACTTCTTAATCCAATAAAGAAGCAGCCATTTTTTCAGCATCTTTACCGATAGATCGTATATAAGATGTATCCCCGTTACTGAAAAATTACTCCTTTTCCAAACCAACATTCACCATTATTTGCAATGACTTGTTGCCATTTAATTTTTAAATCTGTTTTTTTTTTGGTGGCTCTTGGGAGCCCAACGATTTCATGGCATGAGATTTACCAGCATTTGTTGCTTTGGGTCGTCATGGAGGAGAATATTATTCCTATTGACGAACGCACGGCGCTTTCAGGCCTAACTTTTAAGGAAATCTTGCAGCTGCTGGACCTCCTCCTCTTCCTCCTCCTCCTCCTCCTTCTTCTTCTTCTTCTTCTTCTTCTTCTTCTTCTTCTTCTTCTTCTTCTTCTTCTTCTTCTTCTACGATTAAAACATGCCTAAGAAGTGACCCTTTGTTACAAATATACGAAAGAAAATAAACCTTCATGAAACCCAGTCTGATAAAAGTATACCAGCACAACCAAATGTGCAGAATATTAATGATCGTATTTGATAAAAGCAACGCATTACTTTAAAAGTGGGACCCAGTTAGAAATACCTTCAGGTCGAGTAGCCTAATTCACACTGATGGCCCTCGATTGGGAGTCTACCCAAATGTATAAACATAACTTCCGAATTGATTTGTTTGCCTCATCCTTCAAATTTTCGATGCCATGCCTAATGCTTCCACACTATCTCAGGATCAGAGATGGACAGTTCGTTAAACCCATGGAGACTCGTCTAACTAGTTGTGGTCAGAAAAGCGTATCTGTGGTACTGAACAGGATATTCACTGGAGTGCATCTTACATCACCAAGACCGTACATCTATATTTTAACACCTATAGTCAATTTAGATCAGAAGCCATGAGATTTATGTTTGGTGTAGCACCAGATCATTCATAATAATAATAATAATAATTACTATTATTATTGATTACAAATATTATTAATGTCCTTCCCTCTTTCTTCCCCATTTTGTTTCCTCCACGCGTAGGGAGTGCATTAAAAATCCATTTGTTGACGTTTTAACGCCAACTGTTGTTTTTACCTCGCTGATGCAATGTGCGTTGAAATGCCTTCTGATTTCGCTTTGATTTTTTTCTCTTTTAACTAGGAATGTTTCCGCTGTCTCCACTCCCCCTTACGCCAAAACGAGAATCTGCAGCAACCATGTTCACCCATTGATGGCCTAGAAATATTTCTGTTAAGGAAATATCGCTCCTACTCTCACTCGTACAAGATTTCGACACAGTAGCATATGCATATATACTAGAAATTTCAGTTGCAGTAAAATGACGTTTATCTGATTTTGTCTTCCTTTTTTCTAATGTGGGTCTTTCAATGAAAACTCTAAAAACTAGTCAATAAGAATTACATAGAGGCAGTTACAATAACCAATCAATCAAAATAAAATAATGAGTTGGCCAAAAAGTTCGGTTTATTAATTAAATTTTCTACTTAATAAACGAGCGAACTTACTTTTCCAACCCAATATATAATCTTTATTTTTCAACGTTTTAAGCTGTCCTAAATATGCAAGTGAATTATTACTGAATTTTTCAAACTTTAAATCGATTTATTTATTTGACTGATTTGTTTTTTTTTACGGCTTATCAACCCAATTGCAGGTGATTTACAGCCAGAAAATATTTTAGATAGTATGAATTTTATGGAGATAATAATGGTTTACAGATAAAATTTCCCAAGGTTATTTGTGGGTAAGTGGATATAAAAAACGACTGTTCCCTGATTTCCAATTCCGAGCCTTTATATATTACACCATCCGCACATTCAAGCTTACAGCACCCAATATTCCCACTTTACATCAAGTCAATTTAGAAGAGGAATCCTACCAGTATTTATTTTTGGTAGGCACAATTTTAATAATATATAATATCCCGGTGGTACCGTGTTGATGGCACAAAGGAAACTTCAGGAACATCTAAACAACTCAAATAATAAAAGGAAGAAAGATTCTAAAATGCAAGTTACGAACTGGGAATGCCAAAATAAAGCAAGTTCAGAAGTTAATATATCTGGAAAGTGTTTTAACAAATAACGGAAAATGTAAAACCCCAAACTGAATGCGTTTTTGGAATAGCAAAGATGCCTTCCAAAAGCTAAGAAAAGCTTTAAGAAAAAGGAAAATCTTATGGAAAATAAAGATAATCAGTTATCCTGTGTGGATGTGCTATGTAATATCGGCCAGCCCATATTGCAGCGAATGCTGGAAAATTTCCACAAAGAAAAGTGGAGACTAGAAGCAAGGTAGAGTAATGCGTTGCGGCTCAGACTGTGGAATCAGAGATCCGAGTTCGAATTCCAGTCGAGTTCATTATATTCATTTACGTGCTACTAAAATTGGAAAAGGCATGAATCCATCATTTCTCCCCACCCCAGTAGAACAGTTCTGGGTTCTACAGCCTTGGCTAGCAACCGATCTAGAAAAAGGAAAACTCTGAATTCAAAACTGTATGTAGCTCTGACGAAGCACATACTATGTAAATAAGGATGGTTCACATTGATACGCTGATCCTGAGTACGGTCGACTCCTTGTAGAAATAGAAATGTTGATATAAAGAAGGATGCTGAGAATAATATGGACAGAGAATGTAAGAAACGAAGAAGTTTTAAAGAAAATGAAAACAAAAAAGATACTTTTAATTAGAATCACAAAGAGACAGATGAAATATCTAGAACAGATAATGAGGAAAGAGGATAAATTGGCGGTAAGATGGACAGAGAGGATCATGGAGTAACTAGTTCAATTAAGTGGATGAGAGAACAGCGAACATGAGAAATGGCGAAAAGACAAAGATTACAAAGAGCTACAAAGGAACGAAAGTTTTGGAGAGCAATGATCCTCTATGTTCTTAAGGGACACGGCACATTGAACAAGAACATATTATCTCACTATATATCAATTTTTGGTTAGCGGCATATCAATAACTCTATGGTTTATTTAATGCCGACATCTAAATATCTTGTACGCAATTTTATGGCTTCAATTACAGATATTTTGCACATAATTTTATACTTTCAGGATAAACGTATGTTTTAGCAAGCAACCATGCCTCTAAGAAGCCGGATTACAGGATTACACCAACACTGCTGACACTATGGATCAAGTTATCAGAAAGTACATTGCAATTATAAAAACATAACTTATGGCCATTTAATTGTAATATACCTGAAGGTTATTTGTCTAGAGCAGCGCTTCTTAAACTTGTTTCATTCATGACCCCATTTTTCATCACAATATTTTTCGCGACCCCAGGTATTAAATATGAAATAAAACATGAAAATAAATCCTTTATTTTTTGATGAAAAATATACATATGAAACAGTAGTTATAGTATTTGTCAAAATAAAAGTAGTTTTAGGATTTGTTTCAAGTAAAAAAAAACAAACCCAAGCAAATGTTTCAAGTACAAAAATATAACAAAGTAAAAAAAAAAAATTAACCTAAATAAATAAAAACGATATTTGGTTTTAATAAGGGTTAAAGCTGAAAATAGATATGTGGTTCTAAATGACTAAAGAACATATGATGCTATTTCAGAAATTGTGGGAAATTCAGCTTTAGGTCCGATCCAGAATTCAGTCAAATATTTCTTTGTAAATTCAAGTTTCAAGTTTGAGTCTCTCGATAGCTCAGCGAATTCCTCTTGGGCTTTATATAGCAAATGATTAATATCACCAGTGTCAACTGAAAATGGTTTCTGAATCCAAGATAGCTTTTGGAATTAAAATTCGATATGAAGTATTTAAGAAAATGTGTTTCTAGGGTATTCAAATGGTCTATAATAAATGTTGAATTTAAATTTTTACAATTATTCTTTTCAAATTATAAAATCCTCGATAACCGGAAACGTTTCGAATGAATCATTTTTCAACCTGTTCTTCCAAATGTTGATCTTTTTAATAAAACGCTGAATTTTATCATTCGAAGTAAATATACCGCTTGTCTCTTCAAGGAAATAAAAGCGTTAAAGTTGAGATCGTTTAGTTTCTGATAAATATCTGACAAATCGCATAAATTTGAAAGTCGTAAGTCATTTTGAAAATGAGCAGCAAGATCAGATTTTTGGTCGGTTAAAAATATAATTTCGTCTTTTACCAGCAATAATCTGTTTAGACTTCGCCTACTTGACAGCCTAGTTTTTGTATTCTGAATCCATGTTGTTACAGAAATCTGAAAATAAACAGCAGTTAAGGAGAAGGCTTTTAATAAAGTTTATAATTTTGATAACATCCTGAAGAACATCGTTTAATTCCACTTTCTTGAATTAGGCAGACCAAATTCAACACGCTTACTTCTTTTAGAAAATTGCAGAGCCCGTCCACATGAATATAAATTAGTGTCAACTTGTAGAAATAATTTTGCGCGCTATTTACCGCCAAACGTTACATCGTTGATCCAACCAATGGATCAAGTTGTCATTTGGAATATGAAATGTTTCTACAAAAATCATTTCATGATGTAGCTGATGAATTCCATTGTTAGCCTACAAAATTTTCAGAAATGTTTTACCGTCAAAGATGCCATGTTATTACTAGCACAATCATGGCATGAGATGAAAGCTGACACTTTAAGAAGAGCATAAGAAAACCTGTGCCGAGGTAGAGCTAGCGTTGCAGAAAGTAAAGTTAACAAAAGTGAAACAAATTGTTTAGAAAAAGAACCAGAGGTGCAGAAAATTATTGAAACTTGCCAGCTTCCTACTGAACACAAAAATCTTCAATCCCTTGATGCAGATGATTTAGTATGAGTCGGTCGGGAAGCAGAAATAGAAGATGATACTCATGACGTAGTGTTAATAGTGATAGCTGCAGCAGTAGTAATTTTATATTAGACGACCAAAGGAAAAGCAGAGAAGTCTATTGAAACACTTCTCAAATTCATTGAGCAAAATCCTTGTTTCAATGACTTCTGGAATATTCAGACACGCGCAATACAAAATGAAATTATCAAAAAGAAACTACATAAACGTAAATTGAATGAATGTCGTACTCGTGTCAAAAGCGCCATAGAAACAACTGTCTTGAATGTAAATGAAGACCGCAGCGAAATTCAGGAAGATCTGACAAAGGACGAATGATAAATTTATAACTTTCATAAATTTTAAAACATTTCATAAAGTGTCTTAGTTTTTCACAAATTTACAATACTAGTTTAGCACAATCTTTTTCATTACTATTGATTGTCAATTATTTTGTACATTTAAATCTACACTTTAAATAAAAACGAATTAACGTTACAAGCTACCATGTGTATCCTAAACTCTAAAACTTAATGAAAATTGTAAGCAACCTTTTCTTTCTAGAATTCGAACAGTATCCTCAATACCGAACATCTAGATGTTCGGTCTGAGGAGTTGTACTGTATATAATAATAATAATAATAATATAATTTTTATAATAATAATAATAATAATAATAATAATAATAATAATATATATATATATATATATATATATATATATATATATATATATATATATATATATATATATATGTATGTATGTATGTATGTGTATATAAAGCGAGAGAGGCAAAGATAGAAAAAGGAAGTAAAGACGAAACTATGAATGAATAAATCATGTTTGCAACCAAATCAGCGACAATAAAATTGGTAAGAGAACCTGGGAAAAGATGAAAATTATACAAAAATAAAAGTAAGGGAAGAAATGAAAAAAACGGGACTACAGAAGTCATAAATAAATTCTTATGAGAAATAATATGAGTAAAAAGACGGAAAGAAAAAAAAAAGATCGCGTGGAAAACATGAAGAAATTTTGGCAGAATGTTGGGAAGGAAGAAAAGTCATGTGCGAAGGAAACAAATAAAAATCGAGTGCGGAGAGGAAGTATAAAAAAGCAACGTTGGGTGCGAAATAATAGATATGACATGAGATCTATGGGTGGGCAGACGTTGTGGGTGTTCACTTTGACCATAGAGCTGTCTTCATTCTTGGTGCACTGGGCAAGTTCAGCGGTCATCCGGTGCAGAATCAAGCACAACTACAGATAGATACGAACAGATGCATAGATATGAACGGAGTGATATATATATATATATATATATATATATATATATATATATATATATGAGAGAGAGAGAGAGAGAGAGAGAGAAAGAGAGAGAGAGAGAGAAGGACATTCAAACACAGTGAATGAGATGTCCTCGGAGATAGATATCGGTATGAATACGCTGATTGATATATAGAAAGGGAATAGATATATAGATAGATAGATAGATAGATAGATTGGGTTATGTAGTGATATACAGAAAGGAAATTGTTGAGAAAGAGAGAAGGAAAGACAGAAAGAAAAGAAAGATAAAAAGAAAGAAATAAGAAAAAGAAAGATAAAAAGAAAAAATAATTAATTTGTTTATACGGCTTATCGACATTTTGCAGGTTATTTAGAGTCAGATAATATTTTTAGATTGTAAGAATCTTTTAGAGATAATAATGAATTACTGCTACAATTCCTGCTAATTAACCCATGCCTGTGGGGGAAGAGGTAAATTCATATTTTCCGAAAGGTATTTTACGCGTATGTGAATATAACGAACCAGATTGAAATTGGAACACGACTCTCTCATTTTCTATTCCGTGGCATTATCCATTAACACCACCCGCATACCTCTGCTTACTGCAAATAAATAAATAAAGAAATGAAGAGAAGTTACAGTAATGATATAGTTAAAAGGCAAGCGACAAGAAAAATAAAGAAATTATTTTAACAATCTCATCTAGATTTCAAAATGAAGCTAAATGAGAAAACATGGGATAAAATGAACTTGGTAATTGTTAAGAAAGAATGAAAGAAATACGGAAGAAAGAAAGAAAATTAGCAACAGAATATGAAATATAATCAAAATGAAAAAAGCAAAAAAGCAATAGAAGCAACAGAAAAGAAGGAATAAAGAAATGAATGTGCGAGAAACAATAGAGAGACAGAAAAAAGGAGGAGACAAAGAGAAAGAGGAATGTAAGAGCAAAAAAACGAAGTGAGCAAGGAAAAAGAAAAAGAAAAGAAAGAAGGAATCATGTGAGAAAAGAAAGAGAAGCAATAATGGCAGAAGTGAAAATAAAAAGTAATAAAAAGCCGGGAAAAGCTAAAGAGAAAAAATAACGAATTTTGTATTTAAAAATATCATAATAGAAAAAAAAATCAAAGAAAATAAAATGAAATAAAAAGACAAAAATGCACGAACTTTGATAAAGATAGGAAATTTCTAACTGAACGAAATTACAGCTATCAAAATGGTAAGAAACAAATGACGGGAAAGAAAGGAAGTCGAGAGCTATAAAGAAAGGAAGTTGAGAGTTATAGACCCAAATAAACGGAAATGGGAGAATCATTGAAAAAGAGAAAGAAAAAATGCAACTAAATACGGCAGAAAGTTTTGAGTTCACACTCGTTTTTCAGTTGTAAAATTTTAATGAAAGTTGACAATTTCAGAAGCGGATGCTACCGTCAAAGGGTTCAAGTGTTTTGGCTTTGGGAAGTGCTAAATACACTTTCAGTCTGGAAATACCATTCTCTATATTTCCATTTCATTGATAATCATGAAGCTTTGTCTGTTGTGGCAAAAGCGCATATAGCAACATTGTGTTGCATCAATCGTCCAACTTACAATCAGGCGTGGCTGGGGTTGATGCACCAGTCCCTGTCTACAAAAGTAATATCTCATCCACATAGTCAACTCTTTTACTATAGATATTGATTACGAGAATGGATCATTAATTTCGTAACCAGATCATCTTTATATGCGGTGCCCCCTAGAAACTTAGGCGATTATGGCCCTTCAAAACTTCCTCTCACTTTTAGCTCTTCATAAATTTTGTCTTTTTGCTATTTCTCCTAAACCGTGTTTCGCTGTCCATTTACTCAAGCTCATCATGTATGTCATAAGCAGTTTTCCTCTGTCTCTCTTTCCCTCAATATGTCCCGTGAGTATCAGATTCTCCAAGCAATCATTTACTCATTGCATGCTCCAGAAATTTCAAATGCCTCTTCCTCATGTTAACCATAAATTTCCTTTTTCTTCTAAAACTCGTCGTTGCACAGATGTTCGGTTCATGCTATCATGAGCATCCTTCTATAGAACCATATATAATTTTAATCTGAATATTTACTTACACTATTTACATTGTTCGGACCATTGTCCCCATCTTTATTGTCATATTCACAGCGTGTCTGCCGTTATACACTCCGACTTCATTAGGTGATATATGTTGGAATTTCAAATCGAACACTTTATTTCGTCCACTGGAGTAGATTGTTCTAGTTCCACATGGCATGCATCTTCTGGATGTTTCAGTTAATTCTCTTTAGTAACTCAACTTTCCAAGTTTTTGTTCACCTATGCTGTGGCCAGGTATTGAACCCACAACTTGTGTCATACTTAATAGATTACTTCAACAAACACTTTCATCAAGTGGGCCATTTGACCTTGAGGAGCATACAACGGCCGAAACATCGTGAATATGAGGACAGCAGTGAGATATTTCTCTCACTCTCTTTCTCTCTCTCCCTCTTTTTCTTTCTCCCTCTTTCTCTCTCTCTCTCTCTATATATATATATATACAAATATAAAAGTGAACGTTGAAGTCAACATTCAGAGGCGACAGACTGTTTTATGCTAGACGCATTCGTCAGGCCAATATTTATTTATAAAAAATACAAAATGTCGCACAAGGCCAAAAAGGGAGATGGAGAAATGGGACGATCGTCATCTGTCTTAAGTTTAAATTTAGCTAGCTATAAACACTGACCCAAACAGACAACAATATACCTTACACCAAACAACGCCTCCATACTTACCTTTCTTACTACAGCCACCACAATACCACTTGTCTCTATTGAAGTCCTAACTAGACCCCAATATTTACAAATAATTGTCTGTGGGGGAAGGAGGATAAAAGAATAAATTTAAAAATTTGCCCCAAATATTTATTTACGGAAATGTACAAAAACATTTACAAGAAACTAAACAAAATAATGTTAGTAATAAAACCCCCACAATCCTTAAATGTGGCAGAAACATCAGTTAACTGGGCGAAATTAAAGCAGGACTTTAAAAATATAAAAACATTCAATCATCCAATCACTCACTCAAAACATGCATTCATTTAGATACAACGACAAATACGAAAAAAAAAAACACGAAATAAAAGGCATCCCTCACCAACCAGATAACCGACGTCACTGACAACCTAACGAGGGAGGGGATGGGGAGTTAAACCAAAGAAATTAGGGACATAAATAAAAATGGACCAATGAGCATATCCTCTAGCTAAGTTAATCTAAAGGGAGAAAAATAAGGACAAAAGTCAAAAACCGAAACTAACCTAAATCTGGGCAGGGTTAGCCTATGTTCAATGCAAGAAGAACAATATCCTGATGCCTAATCGGCATCAAAATGCCACTCTAATTCAGCCCATTTTACGCGACACAAAAGCACAAGATTCACCCACCTATTGCCAAATTCTGATGAAGTAAGCCGCCGCTTTTCCGTCCAAATCTTGACTTTTAGCTGATGCTTAAAGAACAAGATCAGTTGGGAAGAAGTGAACTTCTCGTCTCTATAGAATACCTTCTGACGCGTCGTCCAAATCACGACTCTCATAACACCTAGTAAACACAAGAACACATAGCGTTCAGCCTTCATCATCGGCGGCACCACATTGCTACAAACAGAACTGGCCTCAAGGACAAAGAACTTTTCAAGCAGCATGCGAACCATGAGGCCTTCAACAAACTTGCACAATGGCGCTACGACCCTGTAATGAAAGAAGACGTGACCCAGGGTCTCGACCTCGTCACCACAGCGCCGGCAGTTTGGAGTTGGAGATTTCTCCAAACCCGCTGAACAAAGTCATGATAGAAGGAGCACTCGGCTCAGTGTACACGGCCGGCCTCCTCCACGCACGAGTGCACACTTCTCATGTAAGGGAAGTTCTTACGGGCGTCTTTCTTCCAGAAGGCGCCCTCCTGATCCGAATTGCGACACATTCGATCTAGGAAAGCGATACGTAGCATATATTGACGAATCTCAATGTTAGGCATACCCAGATCGCCTAAAGAAGGGTGGAAGCAACAGATCTCCGGATTCGCTTTTAATTTGCGAATGAATGGTTCTAATGCAAGAACGTAAAGCATAAGCGGACAATCTTGACGAATGGAACGAGACAATACGAAAGTTTCCAATTGTACCCCATTCACTTCTACCCGTGCACAGGTATTCGCATACAGAAGTCGGATCCAGGTGCGAAAGTACGACCGGAAACGGGCGCCGAAAGGATAGCCTCCAAGAATCGATGGTCAACCCTATCGAAGGCCTTGGACTGATCTAAATTGATCATCGTGACTTCACAGTCGACTTGCTCGATGATCAAGCGGACCATATGAAGGTTGTCCTGAATAGTCCTTCCCTTCACAGCACAGGTCTGCTCGGAGCCAATCAGACTAGAGAGGAAAGCCTTCAATCAGTTGGCTAAGATATTTGCCATACTCTTTAACTCTGTATTTAACATAGTTAAAGGGCAAAAGTTACCTAACCCATCCCCACCGTTCTTGTCTTTGCGCAACTTGATCACACCCTCAGACCGGGTTCGCTGGTGAAAAGTTCCTGAAAGTAATCACGAAAAACCTCACATATGACCGCGTTTGTAGTCCCGATTCGCTTATTCGGCAATGTGTCGCACGCGATATGTCGCCGAGACGCATTCCGAAACTTCTTTGCACGCAATTCAGCGGCCATATTCGTCGCTTCAGAGGACATTCTTTTTAACCTGTCTAACACTTTCGCCCCAGCCCCTCAACCTCCGACGTCTTACTCTCTGGGTTGAGGTGTCTACTCGGTCTTAACCGAACTTAAGGGAGTGGCCGTAAGTCTCCTGAGCACCTGTAGATCATTCGACCAGTCCAGTGGTTTTATCCTGCTTCCTGCCCACGTTGTGATTTGTTTGATCCAGAAAGCAGAAGTGATGTTCATCCATTCACGGTCGACTGAAGATGTAGACACGGCTGGAGAGTCTGTGCTAAGAAATTTAGAATGCACCAAAAAAAAAAAATATATATATATATATCTGCAGAAAGCCGGACAAACAACTATTCAATGGCTGAATTGTTAATGTCTTTTATATAGCAGAAAAAGAATAGTATACAAAAGAAACGGGTTATAGAAAAGAAAAGTAATTGACGTAAAACTCATACACTGGATTCTAGACAGAGAGAGAGAGAGAGAGAGAGAGAGAGAGAGAGAGAGAGAGAGAGAGAGAGAGAGAGAGAGAAACTTTTGTGAGGGGGCTTAAAGTTTATAGTTGCGTTCCTCCTTTGCAGTAGTAACAGCGGTAGTAATCTTCGTGGTAGCAGAAGCAGGGGTATTTATATCAACAGTACATGTTTGCGGACGCTCCGTTCCAATCTCTGACGTCATTTCCTCTCCCCCTCGAGTCTCCAACATGACTATCCACTGTCTCTCTCTTCCGTCTGCCTCTTCCGTCTTCAAGGAGATGGAGAGAATAATTCGTCTTGCTCAGACCAAATTCTCTCTTCTCTCTACAAGAATTATCTCTAGTCTCTTGTATATGAACGATGATCAACAAAACAAAAGAAAATACTTCGTGTAATTTAGTTAAAGGAGAGGGGTGGCTTGTTCGACGTTTCCATACCCAGTGGTAGTAATAATAGTAGCAGTAGTGGTCTTAGATGTTGGAGGACTAATTCGCTTCTTCGTTCTTATATCAACAGGACATGTTAGAGGGCGTTTTTTTCCAATCTCTGACGTCACTTTCGTACTTCTTCGAGCCTTCAATTCAACTCTGCTCACTTTCAATCTCCGACATCTTTCCATCTAGCTCGACTGCACTCGAAGACAGACTAGCCAAAAACTACCACTTTTTTCAGCATAACTACGCGTTTATATAGATAAACCTGGCTGATCATAATCGGCCCTTGACCCTACTACTTCGCACGCGATTATCACGGGTTCTGGCTACTTTCAAACAAAATCATGTGAATTCCAAAGTTCCTTATAGCTTACTAAGTTCTATTTATAATTTTAACCCATAAAAATTATTTCGACCATTTCCATTGTCTTTATAATGACCCAATTCCAAATGGGTACAACTGCTGCCCTAGATCAGATTTCCCATCAGTAAACAAAAATGCTCTGATCTAATTTCGCTACTCAGATCCACTCCAAATTCAATAAATAAAAATATACGTGTGTGTATGTTTCCCCGACTCTCTTCTCTGTCACACCTAGCCCTAACTACCACAGCTTGATCCTTCTTGATAAGCAAGGAGGCTAACTCTGTCTTAGCTAAGTCTATTTCCCCATTATCACGGAATTTAACTACCCGATCTACCTTTTGTTCACAAGCCGTTTGCGCCGCTAATCTATCTAGATTGAGTCGACGACTAAAATCAGCAGCAAACGTTCTAATTTTAGATTTTAATTTCTCCCACCAAGCATTCCCAACCACAGCTCCTGTCAATTCCCTCTATATCATTAATAACAACTGGTCCCGGAAATCCTGCTCACCAAATAAAGTTTAATTTCCAGTAGCCAGTAGCCAGCCATCCTAACCTTAGTCTTATCTAAGTTTACACGGACTCGGACAAGCCTATGATCCGAATAAACTATGTAATGGAAACTTGGACACCCTAAAAGACCTCCATCGACTCTCCTAACTAAGACACGGTTGAGGTAACTACAAAGCACCTTAGCAGCGGATCCGTCACTATTTATCCAAGTCCATACTACCTCCAGGGGGTGCTCATTACGATACTTATCGACAAGATGAAACTTATCGATAAAGTCCCGAAATATTTACATTAGTCGGACTATTGTCCTCATCTTTGTCGCCATTTTTGTCACAACGTTTCGGCCGTTGTACGCCCCGGCCTTCTTCAGGTGGTTGGAATTTCGAACCGAACTCTTTATTTCGATCACTGGGGTAGACTGTTCTAGTTCCACGAGCCATGTTTGATGGATGTCAGTTATCAGTTATCTCCTGCTAATTTTCCCTCTGAAAGTTCTCCACTGCCTGAACCGGGTATTGAACTCACACTCTTTGGGACTGTCACTGGATCTAACCAACGCATGGGTACTGGCTCAATGCCAGTACCCATCTCAGTTCTGATAGTGCCATCAGGAGACAGGCCACCAATGTTCAAGGGGAAGTTTAATTTAAGTGCTCTATATAGGGAGGAGTGAACAAAAAGCGGGAGCCTCCCTGAACAGTGTGGATTTAGTTTTTTCTCATATTCATTATCAAAGAAAGCCATTGGAGGGTAGAGGTCATACGCCTTCCGACCCCTGCCCAGCTTTCACGACAGTCAAAATTCTTTGGGCATTGGGAAAATTCTTTGGATTTTCGATGTCCAAATCTTTTATTTTTTTTCATATTCAAGAGTATTCTAAGGCCCTTTCCATTCCTAGATTGTGAAAAGGTTTTGTCTTGGTGTTTAGCTACCCGACAGACATCTTCCCCCTTATCAAATAGAAACTTTTGCTTCAGTTTATTTTATTTGGTAGGCTCTCCTGAGTCTGCGGTAGGGCTGCATTGTCTTTTTTGTGTTTCTATTTTTTGGGGTGAATGGCTGAGGGTTTTAACAGGGGATGCATTGGGAATTATGGTCGGAGTGCGGTTTTTATGGGGATTTAGAATGGGGAGTTTTTCTTCAGGGGAGTCAATTTTAAGGGGGGTCAGGGTTATAGTCTTCAGAACTAGGGGTGGGGACATAGGGAGCTGTTTTGTGGATGGTGAATATGGAGCTGATGAAGATGGCCTAAGATTTCTTGCTGGTTGAATCCGTTTTTCCTTTAGGGACTCTTAGTTTTTCTACTTTTTCCTTATTTTCGAAGGAGGGATCGTATTTCAGGCGCTGTTGGCGCAGTTTTTCAGAGTAGGTGGTCGGAGAGTTACCCTTAGAACTGGTAGAAGGAGTGGGGCTGTGCGTGCCTTTAGCCGTGTGGACTTCAGTGGAACGAGGTCCTGCTGCCCGGAGCTTCCCTTTGACCCTGCCAACGAATTGCCATTCCCTATAGTCCTTCTCCGCAACCGCACTAGAGGCGGGCAAAGGCTTTTCGGCAAATGGAGACTGAGAGACAGACCCAACCGGTGGTTTAACCATACCGGTCCCGATCACTGGTATGCCCATTACAGGGGAGACGGATGCAACAGACTCATTCGCAGGGGGATTTGGGTCGACAGGGTCCAGAATCTCAGAGACCTTCTTCTCTGTGCAGGAAGAGGACATGTGACCAGTCTTCCCACACTTCCAGCAAGTTGGTCTATGCCCGGTGACAATAATTGGCATTTTCTGGCCCGCTACAACCAGACAGTTGGGGATGGAGATGAAAGCCTTCCGATCTATCATTATTTCGAAACTCCATCCCCCGGTCAGATCGTCAGAGGAAGCACAGAGTACCTGACCAAATTGGCATTGATATGCAGCCAAGTGCTTCTTGAAAAATACTGATACCTTGGTCCTCCGCCTGCCTTCGTATTCCGTACGAAGAATAAGGTCTTGTGTTATAAGATCACGAGTGGATGCGGCTTCACAGTCGGCAGGCGTGGGTAGCAGTACGTCCCACATGAAATATACCTTTCCTTTGATTACCTTCTGAGGTTTGAAAGATATATATATATATATATATATATATATATATATATATATATATATATATATATATATATATATATATATACCGGTTTTAACAGCAACATTGTCCAGATATTAAGCTTTGAACCGTTGAATCTTAGAAATGATTAAAGATATCTTACTCGAATTCTTCTAGGTTTTTAGAACGCTGTTGGACTCTTCATTGAAAATAAGAATATATTTATCGTATGAATGTTGGTACCATTACTGAAGGCCTGAATAATATTTTTCCTCTCACCATTGCTCAGTTGGGAAGACAGAGTGGGGCTGACACAAACTAATTTTAACCTGTTCTCTTTCTAGCTGAATAACTCAAGGTATATATATATATATATATATATATATATATATATATATATATATATATATATATATATATATATGTGTGTGTGTGTGTGTGTGTGTGTGTGTGTGTGTGTGTGTGTGTGTGTGTGTGTGTGTACAGGACTCTACCGTTGCTTTCGATATATGAGACTCCTTTATCTCAGTTCTTAAAACCGAACAGCGAGACAACTCAACAGTAAGAATTTATTATAGTGGTGAAGGCCTGTGCAGAAGCACCACTTTTTTGATGAACCGAATACAGAGAACTGGTGCATATAATGTGCCACATGTTCCTCATAAGCTCACGGAAGTTAAGCAATTTTGAGCCTGGTCAGTACCGAGATGGGTGATCTCTACGGAATACCAGTTGGTGTAAGCTTGAATGTGCGGTTAGTGTAATGGATGACGGCAGGCTATTGAGAATCGTTGGCTGACGTTTCTTTCTGCGTTATACTGGTTGCCAACCAAGGCTATAAGACCCAGTCTGTCATGATATTTAACCCATAGATAGGAGGAGAAGAGATAGATTCATACTTTTCACAATGGTATATGCGCGTAAATAAATGCAACAAACTCGACTGGAATTCAAACTTGGCTCTCCGATTTATTATTCTGAGCGTGTATCCATGAAATTACAAATCACACCCTAATATATTAGGTGTCTGAATATAGCATACTCTCCACGATTCATTTGCATTCGGTGCAGTAGTGGATAGCGTCTCGAATTTAGGAATCAGAGATTCCAGTTGAATCCATAATATTCATTTACTACGTGTCAATACCCTTGGGAAAGGTGTTAATGCTCTACTTTTCCATTCAGGTATGGTTAAATATCAGGACAGACTGAGATCTATAGCCTTGGATGGACAACTCTGAATTCAAAACGTGGGGAGGGTTGTTTGGGGACCTTGTGGTACGTAGTGCACCAAGTATCTGTATTCAGCACTTTAAAAAGTGTGGTTGGTTCTGCACAAAGCCTTTACCATTATAATCAAATCATATGTGCTGGTGTCTGGCTGTCGGTTCCTATGACCCTCATACAACTAATACGACGGAGATCCCACCATATGTACTGAATATGCATTGAGCTAACACTAAAACACACATGCACACACACACACACACACACACACACATATGTATATACACACATGAAAATTTAAAAAATATATAAGTGCATGTATAGATTATTTAAAAGTAACTGAGTGTGACATGACATGGAAACGTACGATGTGTCGAGGTAAAATATGACCCACTTAAGAATGTCAACAGAGGAAGATTCCCTTAACCTGGCCAAGAAATTTTCAACACTTGTGTATAAGTATACACATACACAGAAAACGCACAACATATGTGTGTGTGTGTGTAATGTGCATCCGAATGCACACATATTCACACACACTCACGCTCGCACACACCACTATATATATATATATATATATATATATATATATATATATATATATATATATATATGTATCTGCAGATTATGAATGAAAGACATGAAGAGAAAGATAAAAAGAGAAAGTGATGAGAGACAGTGTGTCAGATAGGTAGATAGATAGCCCTGAATGTTTGGTTGAGCAGGATTGGGGGAGTTGGCGCTGTAATATTCGCCCATAAATACTTGAGAAGATGTGCAAAGGCTTCTGGGTGCAATGTCTTCGTCTCCTTTTGTGCCCTGTCATCACCCACGCATGAGCTTGTTTCTCGCCTCCACTCATCTCGTTTCATTCGTAGACGTATGCGCTGAAAACATCGACACCTCTTTGTGAATCTGCATTAAACGGCAAGTACGCAAAGCCCTTCCGGAATAGGTCTATATACATGCGTATAGATTAAGTTTGATTATACTGACAAACACAGACGCAGACGCACACACGCACATACAAGTACTAATATATATATTAAAGAGAGAGAAAGAATGTGACTACGATTGAACATGTTCGGACTGATAAATGCATTGTTTAAAACATAAGATTAAAAACACTCTCTCTCTCACACACACAAGCACGAACACATATAAGATTAACAATATATTCGCAATTCATATATATATATATATATATATATATATATATATATATATATATATATATAGAGAGAGAGAGAGAGAGAGAGGGAGAGAGAGAGGGAGAGAGACAGAGACAGAGAGAAATAGAATGTGAGCGTATGTAAACATAAAACTGGACACAGAGTTCAACACGCAGCGTCAACAGTGTTTCATGCTTAAACGCAATCTTCAGGCTTGAAGATTGTGCTGAAACAGGCTGTCACCTCTGTGTGTTGACTATATTATATATATATATATATATATATATATATATATATATATATATATATATATATATATATATTTCATAAATTCAAATATAAAACATATTTAGTAAATATAAGATACACAGATATATTTAACGAAAGGGAGACATTTAGATATCATATAGACAGAGTCTTTCATTGTTGTAGCTTTCTGTATAAATGCATGTGTAACTTTATATAATTAAACGTTTGTGCGAGTGAATGTGAGTGTGTGATAATGTCTTTTTCGGGGCATCTATGTAATTACGGTTTTCGTTAAAACTTTTACATTGCATAATAAAGTACAATATATTCTATATAATGATATATATTTATAAATAAATGACAATAGGAAATCAGTAATTGCTGATGCGTTTCGTCCAATGCGGACTTTTTCAAAGCAAGAAACGAAAAATGATATATATGTATACACAAATATATTGACGTCATAGTTATCTAAGGAGGTTTTTAATCTGAACAAATTATATAAGTTTTTGTGATTTCTAACTACTTTTTTTTAAAGCTATTAGCTATAACCTAGTTATTTTAAACTATCTTCTGTAAACATTTTAAAAAAATTGTGTAGTATTCATAATTAATCTTATTAAAGGTTGGTTTCAATTTTTTAATATAGATAGCTTCAAGTTTAGTTCCTGTTTATTATTTTCATGAAAAAATATAGATGTATTTTCGAATTTTTCTAAATTGCAAATGTGGACATGTTGTAAATGTTGAGAGATGTTAGATACATCATTCAAATGAAAACCGAACCTTCTACACAACGTAGTTGTGGTGTGACTAACATATATTTTTTTCAGTTTGGACATTTATATATAATATTGTTTTTCAGCAACACGTTAGTGTGGAGTCATTACGAGTGATTACATTGGATATATTGACTTTAGTATAGTATATAATTAATTTTATTTATTTTTACAAAATTTGTGGTGTATTAGTACTTTTTATGATATTTTCATCTTCTCTATAATTAGAATGTATTTGATTGTGATATAAAAAAATAATATGTTTACGATTATTTGAGGAAGTATTATATTCTATTTACTTTATATTAAAATTTCTAATAGAACGACTTATTTGTTCGTCGACAATATAATTATTTATAATTAGGGAAGTTATTTCTACATATAAAAAGGGCAGTTGTATGTGTGTGTGCGTGTGTGTATTCGGCTAATACTAAAAAACTACAATAATTACAACAAAATAAATATATAAAGAGACTCATTATCACCCAAGACAGCTTTTTGCAAAAATTATGATTGTATGATTTGTATTTACGAAGATATTTTAAAATTCAATGCATTCAAAATTCTCAGAACTAAAAAGTAAAATCAAACGCTAACAATTTTTATTCCCGATTATTATTAACATTCGTTTTTGTTTTTTTTAATTCTTTTGAAACTCTTTACATGTATGGATTTTTAAAATTTCTATTCTCTTGAATTTTCACATCTGTAGTAAATAAAAGCGTAAAGAATATTAAAACAGCAAAGTAAATTTAAAAGAAGAAGAATATTCAATACAATTATTTGACAAAATGTTTAATATTTATTTATTCAAATAATATGTGTGTGTATCACCTAAATTACTGTTTTGTCTGTGTGTTTGTGTGTGTGTGTGTGTGTGTGTATGTGTGTGTGCGTGTATTATTGGATTATCAATATTTTTCGACCATCTTATGAAAAATAAGTTTTTTTATCCAATCTTTAAAAAATAAACTTCATTTTTTTTTGGTTTGCAGCTAACATAAAAAAGTGAATAATTTTAAATTAAGTTTTATTAAAGTAAAAACTATAGCGAGCCTTAATTTTCGAAAATTAATTTAAATAAAATATAGTTAAATTCGTAAAACAAATATTTAAAACGACTAAGGCTGACCGTAACTGATGTCTGTCTCCCCTAATTTTTATTTAACTTTTTTTTCAAATACAAATATTACTTGATAATTAAACATAATCGCTTTTCAAAACTAAATTCTAGATATCCTTTAATGTAATATTTAAAAGTAAAACTTTATTTACTTAAAAATATCTAAATAAATTAAATAAAGTTAAATTAAAAAGTATTTCAACATATTTAATTTAATAATTTGTAAAAGCAAAAATAATACCGTGTCTTACTTCTTCGAAAAATAATTATATACTATTGATTTTGGTTGGGATTATTATTAATAAAAAATTAAATCAGTTTAAATTAAGATATATGTAAACATTTAATTTAATCATTTTTTCAGGTAAAAACTATAGCGAGATTTACTGATTCGAAAAATAATCATTTACTATTGATTTTTGAGGGGAATTTAGATTTTTTTAAAGTTTTGCTTTTATATATTACATTAAAGAAGAAAACATTTCTCCATAAAGTAATTTAATTACTATTTTGAAAGAGAGTAGAAGATACATTGAAAATTTAGTTTTGAAAATCGATTATGCTGACATTTCAAGTTATATTTGTATTTGAGAAAAATAATTAAATAAAAATTAAGAGAGACAGGCATGAGTTACGGTCAATATTAGTCGTGCTGATTATTTGTTTTGCGAATTTAAAAATATTTTATTTAAATTAAAGTCTCTTTTTGAATAAAAATATGGGGAGGCACATACAAAAATCTACTTTTGTTTGATAAGGATTTTTAATTACTTATACACTTAATCAACAACTGTGTGTGGTTAAAATTATTATGAACTTTTACTATATTTTATCGTCAATAAGAATATTGTTAGAATATATGTAGGTTTCCGTATATATATTCCTATTTTTATGTATATATATATATATATATATATATATATATATATATATATATATGGATGTGTATGTGCGTATATAAGTTTATATAAGTGTATGTTGAATTGACGTTTGTATGGGTTTTTATGTTTATGCGTGTGTCTGTATATGTGTTGGTATATATGTATGTTTGTGTGTTTAGTTTATATACGTATATGTATACATGCATATGTTTATGTATGTATATGTATGTGTGTATATGTATGTGTATGTGTATATTTATGTGTACGTGTATTTGTATATATGTGCATGTATGTATATATATTTATATTTGGTTTGTTTATTTTTTACGTCGCTGCGTGGGTTGATATATTTACACTTGCTTCTGTATGTGTATATATACATATATGCATGCGTATATATATATATATGGGTATGTGTAGACATATATTTGTGTGTATGTGTGTATGTGTATATATGTATATATGTGTGACTGTACACTTATATCTGCAGGTAGTTCTTATTTTCTTTCACCTAATGTATAATAAGGCGTATAGCGACTTATAATATAAAAATATATATTTTTATATATGTTTGTGTGTTTGGAATTTTGTAATGTTATTTTTAAACATATATATCTGTTTTAATGTCCTTTCTTTTCCTATTCTTTGTTTCTCTGTTCTATTTGACCATTTTTATCTATGTATATTTGCCCGTATAAGTTATATTTTAATAAGTGGTTACCATTCGTTTAATAACACTTTCAGTATTGAATATTTCTTGGTTGTTGTATCAGACTGTCTAGGTCAATGTATGTGGATGTGTGTACATGTATTTATCGGTGTCTATATATATATATGAAAAATGCATGCACATTTAATTGTGTATGTATGTGTTCGTTTTTTTTTTGTTTTTTTTAATAAAGGGCCGTGGAGATATTTCCTGTCTCGTAACCTTTTTGTGTGTGTATATATCTAAATATGTCTGGGTGCTTATGTCATATAATCTGAGTGTGTTTGCTTTGTTTTAAGCGAGATGTTAGCACCCTATTCACACACTTGGAATTAAAATGTATCCATTTGGTCAAGAAGACCAGCAGATATTAGCGTCTATTCTAACGTAATTTCAATGAAAAATTAAATTGAATAACATATCTATTTTTTCTTTTTTTCTCAGTAATTTTATGGTTTTAAACTTAAATTTAGATTTTTAAATTGGTAATTTAGATTTTAAAATTGGTAATTTTAAAATTGGTAATTTTTTACTTTTAATTTTAATATCAAATTTTATCATATAATTTAATACTTATTGGTTAGAATAAATTCTATTTTAGTATAACCCCAACTTTAAAGCTTTTAATAGCTATTATAACCTTACTTCGTTGTCAAGTTTTTTGAATTCTCGTATACTTTTATTTTGATTGGTCATTCCATCTTATGTAACAGCGTTTTCCCCTTGCGAAGGATCGTTAATTAATTTGAAACTTTTAAAACTTTTTATTCTACATTCAATATCATCACTTGATAAGACACCGGAGGTGTTGAAACAAAATGGCTGTTTTTGTAGTGATTTTATAACATATTTATGTTATAATTTTTTTAATAAATAATTATATCTGCTCTACTTTGAATTGAGCACTCTTTTAAGAATAGTAATTGTTGGTTATTGGAATTTATTCCGTATACACCAATCCTATACTTATATATATATATATATATATATATATATATATATATATATATATATATATATATATATATATATATATACAGAAATATAGTCTTAAAGTGTGCTATATTTATGGGGTAAAGTGCTCAATATCAGAGATAGAGCGTGTGTAAATATGAAAGTGGACATGGAAGTCAGCACTTAGAGGCGACAGTCTGTTTCATGCTAGTGCAATCGTCAGGCGACTACGATTGCACTAGCATGAAACAGACTGTCGCCTCTAAGTGCTGACTTCCATGTCCACTTTTATATATATATATATATATATATATATATATATATATATATATATATATATATATATATATATATATATGCAGTAAAGTTTACCTGCACGAGCTCCATGAGCACTCAAAGTAGAGGGTTACAGATTAAGAGACAGTTTATGCGGATAGATGGTAAAGGTAAGGGTTAGCCCTAGATTTGAACAGGTTTAATGATCGTAGAAACATCTTCGGAATCGGTTCCACAGAGCGGCGGTTCGCGTGAAGAAGCTATTCGAGTGGAACTTACTTCTCACCAATGGCACACGAACGGAATATGGGTGGTTTGCTATAATTGTAGTGGCGTGGCGGGCCCTAGCCATGATGTTTAGAACTTGCGGGAGCAAGAAATACAGATAGTACGAGCACATTCTATGGAAATAGCGATAGAGCAATGAAAGGCTTTCTACATCACGTCTGTGAGAGAGGTGTTGCAGGGCGGAAAATAATTTGTCACCCACAACATATATGCATGCATGTAGAGATAGATAAATAGAAAGGTATGGGCAGAATTAGATAGATAGATAGATAGATAGATAGACAGACAGACAGACAGACAGACAGGCAGACTGATAGATACATATGAACAGACTGAGATAGATATTTATGAACAAAATGAGATAGATAAATAGATAGATATGCGAAAATGTATGCTACCGTATCAACGAATGTGGTTACAATGTGATTGTACTGAAATACATATATAGATAAAAGTAAGTATTTTTATGTAAAGAAGCAAGCAAAAACTACTGACAGATGATATTATGGCGATTTGAAAATATGCTCCCGTTTTACGCCTTACGTGCCAACGAGCCGGGAATATTCGCTCTGAAGCGAAATAAAAATGTGACGAAGGCCACAAATATAGCGTTTAAAGATTTTTACGGTCAACATTCCCTCTTCCTTCACCTCTTCATTCTTCCTCTTTTGCCTCCTCTTCCTCCTCTTCACTTTTCCGCTTCTGCTTCCTTTTCATCGTCCTCCACTTTCTCTTCTTTCTATTTCTTCACACTTCGTTTATCACCGTTTGTATCATAACACTCATTCTCTGTTTTCTTAATTATTCTGATCTTTCTTTCTCCCTTTTCTTTTTGTTACTTTTTTTTTGTTGCTTAAGACGCCCTTAATTTTAGATTTGTTTCATTCTCTTTCTTCTGTCTTCATCTTCTTTCAATTTTTTCATGCATATTTTTCTTACTGTCTCTCTTATGAAATTTATTAATTCATTTGTTTTCTTGTTGCTTTGCCTTTTGTTTATTTTTTTCTTTCCAAAGACTTTCCTTTGTTCTTACTCTTGGTAATATTCTTTGATTTCTCTTAATCTATGAAGTTGTATTTTTTCGTTCTTACTTTTTTCTTTTTTTAATTTCACTTCTTTGAAGCATTTTTCTTTCTCTCTTTCTTTCTTTAGACTCTCTTACTCTTTGAAGTTTTCTTTCTTTCTTTCTTTCCTTCTTTCTTTCTTTAGTCTCTCTTACTCCTTGAAGTATTCTTTTTCTTTCTTTCTTTCTTTCTTTCTTGCTGAAATTCTTTATCTCAAGGCCATTTACCTATTATGACCTGTTTGTTTTTTTTCATTTCTCTCTTGATTTTAATTTACTTTTATCATCCTCACTTTGTTTGCCTCTTGTTCCGTATTCTTGTCTTTCTTGTATGTCTTTTCTTTCTTCTTCCCCCATATTTTTCTCTTATTCATTCACGAACTCATTCCGTCCATCTGCGCATTTAATGTCTACAGTTTACACCAGTAAATCATAATTTAATCTTTTTTCTTCCTTTTTCTTCCTTCTTTCTTGCTCTATATAAAAGTTCCAACACAACTTTAAAGCAAAATATAGTTGCGCAACGAAATGAATTGTACACTAGACGCAAACACACGTTTGTACTCTGTGACCGCGAATCTGGCCTACACGGCAAAGAAATGCGTTTACCCCATAAATTCCACAATATCTTCTACATACAGTTGTGTGTATATATATATATATATATATATATATATATATATATATATATATATTCTAGAGTGAACAGACAGACAGTAGTAGCTCTTCTCTTTCCGTCATTTATGCATTCTTCTTCTGGCCGATCATGGCTCTCTACAACTACTTATCACTTGTAGCTCTTACTAACGTTTATCTTTTTGACATAACTTTCACCGTTCTTACATCTATTCATACATGCTTTTCAGGCAGATGGCTCGCTGCCATTCACTGTCCCCTCTATAGTATTCTCAGCATCCTTCTATAGAACCACATTTCTGTTGCCTCCAGTCTCATCATCTGTGAGGAAATCGTTCGGCATTGACTGTCATGGAGGAGAACTAGTTTCTTTGTTTCTAACGTTATATTCCTGTTTCGTAGTACTTTGCTTAACTTTTGGAAGCTAGTGGGCTGAAATTTTATTATACAACACATGGGTTGGGAATAATATTGGATATATATATATATATATATATATATATATATATATATATATATATATATATATATTATAATAATAATTGATATTAATTCTTTTAATTTCAGATATATAACATTTGCCAAAGTTCACTCGAAAGACAAAAACGTTAAAGGAGAAACAAGTTATTGAAAAGTTATTGAGCGATGCGGTTACATTGTAAAAATTGAGAAAATATTTGAAGTGATCAAATACATGAATCGAAACAGAAATTGAAGGCATTAGGAAGTTAAATAGATAATGAAATTTGCGAAGAATGAGAAATTATAAAATGTGGATTGTCTGAAAATGTAAACTGGAAACAAAGTAACTACGCACACAAAACATCATTTACAAATAGTAAATACGCATACAGCACAATATTTTCTAAACATATCTGGGAGGTTAAAAACAAAACCCAAATCACACGAAAAATATAGAAAATAAGGAAAAGAACATCAGCCTGCAACAATTAATCCAAAAACTGTAAGCTCTGCCTAGACGAAAAAATATCCATGATTATCTTTCCAGAACAAAACAAACTACTAAATAAACGATCTGAACTCATCTCAAAATGCAGACACGAAAAAATTTTTTACTACATTACTTAAAAATCGAAAACTAAAAACGAACAAGAATAAATAAAAATAAAATAAATAAACAAGAACAAATAAAATAAATTAATCTAAACAAATAAATAAACTAAGTAAATAATAAAAAAATTAACAAAACACTCACCAAAATAACATTGAGAATAATACAATAGACTACCCAAAATGCAACGGACTACCCAATATGCATTGATGACCTGTATATATATATATATATATATATATATATATATATATATATATATATATATATATATAAGTCGAGTAAAAACGCAACGTACATGTCCTGACAATTCAGTTTAGCATGAAACAGGCTGTCACCTTAGGTGTTGCCCATTTACACACACACACACACACACACACACACACACACACACACACACATATATATATATATATATATATATATATATAGATAGATAGATATAGATATATATGATAAAATATGGTTTTAAGTTATGCTATATCTATGGGTTTAAGTATTCAATATCAGTGACGGAGCATATGTAAATATAGAAGTGGACATTGTGTTCAACACCCATCGCCGTCAGTCTGATTCTTGTCTAAACACAATAATAGAGACAAAACACAACACACTTGGCTTGAAGATTGCGTTGAAGATTGAAACAGACTGTCGTTTCTAATAACTGCAAGCTTCGTATAAGTGGATATTTAATATTTTCCAAAAATGAAACATTGGCCATATTGGAGCAATGTACATGCATATTTTTATATTTTGCAGCGGGGTTTCTAAATTGTGAATAAATGATGGACGCTATCCCTTAAATTGTATGATCAAAAATTTCGAAGTTGTCTTTTTCATTTTTCTCTTTTAGATGCTATTGCAGATAATTTTTTCGCGAAAACACTTGTGTTTATGCATATATAGGAATATTTCTTAAATTCCTACATGCTTTTATTTATTGAAAACATGGCCCAAATCTCCAAATAAATCAGAATATGGAAGAAGAAGGTTAAGAATATGATCCACATAGATATAGATAAGGGACTCTGCGTATCAAGAAACCGTATTTCAGAAATATTTCAGCTCAATCCAGATATGAATACTCTCGAAAGTTGCTGTGATAGGGAAACTGAATACGAAATTTCAACCAAATAAAACTACAAAAATAAGTGATGAATGAATCCGACTTGTCCAGTTCAGTCGATAACACTGAAAATATTCTTCGGAATCAGAGACTGAATCAGTGCATTTCAGCGATGAAATCTGAATTAAACAAAACAAAAACATTTGAAGGCAAGTGCAAATTGCTCGGAATGGTATGAACTTGATATGAGATACATAGACTTTGAATAAAAGGTCACATTAAGTGATTAAGATAGAGTTGCATTTTAATAAGCGAGAATTTATCACTTGCCCTACAAAAAAGCTAAACGACCCACTTTTCATGATGATAACTGAGAAGTTTGTTTCACGAATTAACTTATTGTTAGCTTGCACAGAGCCAAATACAATTAATTGCTGAAAAGCCATTTAATATCAGAATTTAATTAATTAATTTCAGTATAATGGAGTTCCATGTCACAGATCTCGTGCAATCGAAGAGTTTGGTTGACGATGGTGTCACTGTATTGAAAGTCTGGCCATATTAGAGCCCTGGTAAATGTGGACAGAAAGAAAAAGAAGAGTGTGCCAAATGAATCCACATAGGAGTGTTAGGGATCAGCGACAGTGAATAGGTTTTCATAGTTTTGAAGCTGATGAAAGAGTTGTGCTTATTGAAACAATTATTGAAAGTAAAGAAAGCAAAAGAAAATATTAGGTCATCCCATAAGTTATGTCCGAATTTTAACTCTTTGTTAAAATGAACGAAATTTAAAGAGTATTTTATAATGTCTAATGGAGCTGAACATTATTCTTATGTTTAGATGCATTCAAACTGATCAAATTTTATTTCAGAAAACAATAAAATTAAATTTTGTTTGATTAAAACCCTGCTAACATGGAAGTACCCAAGAATCATTTAAGGTACATAATGCTTTATGAGTTCAAGAAAGGAAACTCAGCAGCCAAAGCGTCTAAAAACATTCACTCAGTTTATGGAGAGGAATGTGTGAATGAAAGAACTTGCAGAAGATGGTTCGCAAAATTCAGAGGTGGAGATTTTACCTTTGAAGATGAAGATCGAACCGGACGTCCAGATGAGTTTGATGAAAAGCTTCTTGAAGCAGCTCTTGAAGAAAATCCTACTTTAACAGTTGAGGAATTGGCAGTGGTTCTCAGTTCAAACCATACAACTGTTCATTGTCATCTTCAACAACTTGGAAAAGTTCCTAAACTTGGAAAATGGGTGCCTCATGAATTGTCTGAAAACAACCTCAAATCCCGAGTTGACATCTACTCTTCTCTCCATTCTCGCCAACTTGTTTCACTTTCTTTTGGATAGACTTGTGACTGGCGACGAAAAATTGATATTTTATCGAAATGTTAAGCATCGTAGACAGTGGCTTGGTAAAGGGTAAGGACCCCAGCCACAGCCGAGAAGGGAACTTCATGGGCAAAAGGTTCTTCTTTCAATCTGGTGGGATTGCCAAGGAATAATCCACTGAATTCTTACCACCTAATGCAACAATTAATGCTGAAATATACTGTCAGCAATTAGAGCGTTTGAACCAAGCTTTGAGGAAAAAAAGTGAATCGAAAGCCGGTGACGTTTCATCAGGAGAATGTGCGACCACACACAGCAAGAATCATGTCACAAAAGATCGAAGAACTTGGTTGGGAGAAAATTCTTCATCCACCTTATTCTCCCGACCTTGCTCCTTCAGACTACCATTTGTTTCGTAGCTTACAGAATCATTTGGAAGAAACAGCTTTTGTAACACAGGAAGAGGTTAAAACTGACATTTGTGAGTTCTTCGAATCAAAGCCAAAATAATTTTACAGTAATGGAATTAGTAAGCTTGTTAGTAGATGGAAGGAAGTCATAGATAATCAGGGAAAATACATTATTGATTGAATCTGTAATTAAATGTAACATTTGGTCACTTGTTTTCTTTATTCAAAATTCGGACAGAACTTATGGGATGACCTGATATTAACAAGGTACAACAACATTTTGAAATAAGCATGAACATTTTCAATACAGACATGAGTTCTAAGCCTCTATTTGGGTTGATTTATATAAGGTGACTACGACCTTTACCATGGCCATGTCTGAGGGGTGCGTCTCAGATTTTTCATTCTCATTCAGAAACCATTTTTAGAAATTTAAAATAGTTTAAATTGGCCAGAGACTTGTGCACGGTACTATAAAATCCACACACACACACACACACACACACACACACACACACACACACACACAAAGACACACACACACACACACACAATAACACACACACACATGTGATTAATAGAAATTGACATTATATTCATCACCCGGAAGTTCGTAAACAAATTGTTTAGTAATCGCTCTGTCCACTTATCAGGAGGCTTGAACAACTGACTATATATTTTTATTTTATATTAAGTTAAAATTAATTTATGCACGAGTTATAGATGTGACGTTATATTTTCTTTTCTGGGTGTTTGTGTGTGTGTGTTTGAGTACGTATGTGCGTGTGTGTATGTGAGCATATATTGAATATATTTATATATTTATAATATGATATGATAAATAAATGGTTTTAAGGGATACCATATGTATGGGTTAAAGTGCTACATATCAGGGATTATATATATATATATAAAAGTGTATACTCAGGTCAACACCGAGTGATAACAGTCCCTTTCAAGCTTGAACTCAATAGTCCATGTGTGTTTTTGTGTTGCCACGACAATTATATATGCTGGTGCATTATGAGTAGCAAGATCTATTATATTATCCTAACAGTTATTGGATAGGCGGTAACGGTTTTGTTTAAAATTATTCTAGAGGCTATTCAGTGGGAATGACTGGGGATCTGAACGCGATAATTTATAGCTATATGATAGTGATTGTTTTAAAATTTTTACTCATTATTTATTATTGATTAATAAATTATTTTTTGTTGTTATTATTATATTTTCTTGTGTTTATGTGTGCATTCGTAGTTTGTTAATTTCTTTATTATTCACTTAATTTTCTTATATTTTTGTTTATTGTTATTATTATTTTATTATATATATACACACATGCGCGCACACACACACACATATATATATCTATATATATCTATATATATATATATATATATATATATATATATATATATATACAGGGTGCGATCGCCATTTTATATTTTTAATTTCGCGCTTGCGCGTTGTTTGTTTTGATTTTGTCGACTGCACAGTATAGTAGGGTCAGTTGGGCACCGTCTGTAAGAAAAAGAGCACATGATGCAATTCACTCCACCAGACACTTGGAAACGGCATGCTATACTTCATTGTGTTGAGATGTCAATCTGAAGACAGTGCAGAGGATTCGGAAAGAGTCGAATGAGTCTCATGTTGATTACGAAGATACGGCATCTCGGAAAACTCACTCTGAGCGTTCTGATAAAAAAGAACTCCCGAATTTGTTGATGCGATCCAGGCCATGATTGAAAACGATCCCTCCCATTCACTCAGGTCTTAAGCCTGGGACACAGGAGTGTCTAAGTTTCTTATCAGGAAGATAGTACTTGGAGATATTCGATATTTCTCATACAAATTGAGAAAGGGCCAAATTTTATCCAAAGCCATGAAGGACAAGAGGAAGGACTGCCCTACGAAGCTTTTGAACAAACTCAATAATCCCCTCCAACCCAACATGCATTGGTTTTTCTCGGACGGGAAGAATTTCTGCCATGATATGTTGATGAACACAGAACCGTTAGCTTGTTGTGCCCCCAAAAGATGAATCGAGAGTGATGAAATCGAAATATCCAGTCAATATCATGGTGTTTGAAGTGATCACTAGTGATGGTGACGTTAAGTCTCCATTCATCTACTCAAAGGGACTCAGACTCAACATGTCTTGAGATAGGTAGTTCTGGACACTCTGTCAAAATATGTTTAATGGAAAATGATGTTTTACATGCTTGGCGCACCGGTTGAATTGCCTTAGTTAGTAGGGAAGAATATGTCATTCTCGTATGGCCGATGCGCAAGCGGGCCGTTACGACTTCCTCTTTTCGAGACTTTCTGAAATATATAATACTTAATCTCAGCTTGAGCTGGATTGCATAGAGTTTATTATGTGGGTAATCGTCTCAGTATTCTTGCCATTTAAAAAAAAAATGTATTTATCTCCTCATTAAAATCCGTATATAAGACCTTGAACCATGTATCCACATTCATATCCAAAGTTGATTTGGCTGTCAGGTCTACTCTACAGTTACTTTTTATTTCAATGTGGCTAGGGATGCAACATAATATTATATTTCACTTTTTGTTCATTGTATTGATTTTCTGTAATATTTTAATATTCATTGGATTATTGGATTTGTTCCCCTTTCAAACCTGATAGGATGGAGAGCGAGTCTGAAGGAATTAGAAAGTTCTTTAGTTAGCCTTCAGTGATGATGTCTAGAGCTAACTCAATTACATAAGCTTCTATTGTGACAATTGATCTTCCCTTTGGGAGGCGCTTCTTTTTGGTAATTTTTTGGCTTACTGCTGCACATCCTATTTTGTCCCCACTTTTTCATCCATCCGTATAGATTGTTGCATAATCGTGGAAGTTTTCCTGGAATTTGACCAGAAATGTGAGAGGGTGTTTTTTTTTTCTTTGGAAAATTCATCGTGGAATACTTGATACTGTTGTTTCTTGTACATATTTGATAATGTAGTACCTAATTCTTTAGCAATGGTTTCATCGTAAGTCCAGATAGTTGTATGGCATTTTCTGTTTGATAGAATTGATCGCAATAATTTGAGTTAAATGTAGTACTATAAGCTGGTTATTTGGGCATGATATAATTTTTACATAATACTACAATGTCAGTTTAATACGCCGTAGATTTGGAGGGGTTTCTCCGGCTTCTGTATATTAGCTCTCCACCGGAGATGTTCTAAAGGCCCCGAGAACTAATCTGAGCCCTTGATGGTAAGTTGCGTTGATGATTTTTATGTACGAATTTCTGGCTGCCCCATATATAAAACTAGCATAATCCAGTTTGGAAAGGAGTAGCGATCTATATAGATTGATCAAAGTATACCGATCTACTCCCCATTCAGTATGAGTCACTACAGGCAAAAGTTGTAGAACTTTGCTGCATTTCCTTTTCAAATACTTCAGATGAGAGATGAAAGTTAGTATCCTGTCAAAAATTAGAACTAGAAACTTGTGCTTTTCCACTAATGAAATTTCTGCTTCATCTAATTTCAAACATGGGTCATTATGTAATTTTCTTAACTTGCAGAAATGTATACATTTAGTTTTTGTTTTAGAAAATGTAAACCCATTTTCCGTGGCCCATTTCTGTATTTTATTTAAGAATTGTTGAAGATGTTCATATGTCTAGATTTGAACATGATTAAGAAACCGTCAAAATAGAAGGAGAATCTAACTCCTGGGCTTAACTTTTTACACTTATCATTAAACCAAAGTCTAGTACGTCTTTGTTTTAATTTTACTCTTTGGGATGCATTTCTTTGCTATAGAGACCAGGATTTCTGTAAACTGTTTCATGTCCCTGATGCATAATTCTTCTTCCCAGTTTGTTTTACTCAATTTCCAACATTGGAAATTTTTGTCACTTTGCTCTGAATTTTTCAAAACAGTTGAAAAATGATCGCTATCACATGTGTCCATCAGTACATTCCAGGAAAAGTACAGAAAAATAGATGGATCGCACAAAGATAAATCGATTGCAGAGTAACTGCAAGAGAATAGATATATATAACTTGGGGATTTATCGTTAAAGATACACAAATCATTATTTATAACAGATTATACACTCTTTCCTTTCTGGTTTGTATCTTTACAGCCACATAAGGTGCTGGTACAATAAAAATCTCCTGGTTACAGGAATGGAGCAGAGAGTTGACTTATAATTTCTTGAATTCAGTTTCATTTATCACTACATTCGACGTTAATTGGTCTGTGTAGCGTTACTTTTACGGCAATCGCCTGTAAATTTGTTGTTAAGTTCATCTGACTTTGTGGAACATCATTCCTGTTTAGGATGGATGTAGCACCTGATGCCCGACGACCAGTATCATTTATATAATTGTACTACTGGTACTCGCTAATATTCATTTTATTATGCTTCGAATCAGGTCTTTTATCATAAGAAGCAACTCGTTAATGTTTACCTTCAATCCGTGGTAGTTGTATTGCATTATTTTATACATACAGTGTTGTTCGATAAAAGTGACTCACCTGATTTTTTTCCTAAATGTTCTCTTCTCCGATGAAACAAAAGTTGAGCTAAATTTAAAGGATAAGCGATCTAAAAACCGAAGAAGCTTTGAAAGCTCTTTGAATTTAGCAGTAAGTACTGTCAAGCATCTGTTCAGTATAATGTTCTGGGGATGCTTTTCTTTACATGGAACTGGTTACTTAAAACCTATTAAAAAGACCCTCAGGAGCGAGCAGTACAAGAGAATTTTAGAGTCTTGTCTGCTCCATTTTGCTGAACGGGTGAAAATCGACCCCACCAAGCTCATTTTTATGCAGGATTATGTTCCCTGTCACAAATCAAAATTGATGATGGAATACTTTGATGAGAAGCAGGTGAGTGTTATGACATGGCCGCCCTAATCTCCTGACCTCAAACCCATAGAAAACTTATGGAGCATTATAAAGTACAGGCTCTCAAGAAAGTAGGTGAGCAACAAAGAGGATTTGATTGTGAATTTCATATCCGAATGGAATTCAATGCTTGGAGATGAGATTTACTAGAACCTAATCAAGTCAATGCCAAAAAAAACGGTTAAAAATGTTATTCAAAATAAAGGAGGACCCATAGATTGTTAAATATTTCGAACTATATTACCTATTATACATAAATTATAACTCTATTATTCTTTATTTAAAGCTGTTCGGTTATGTTTCTATTGATTACTACTTGCAGGAAATAAGTGAGTCACTTTTTTGCATAGAGTTTTTCCCTAAATCTCATTTATATCCAAAATTATAATTATCAATAGAATACCTTAGGGTGAGTAAACTTTTTTACTAGGTGGTCGGGAAGGGGTCTTTATATTAGTAAGATTAAAAATTAATTTGAGCCCAAAAACAATAGGCGAAAAAAATTTTAATTAAAAAAAATCAAGTGAGTCACTTTTATCGAACAGCAATGTACTTGTACTCTTTTGTGTTTAGGGCTTATTAGTTCTTAATTTGTTTTAATTTAGAGGTTTTAACCGTTTGTGGTTTTTGGCTATCCACTTTCATCTCTTCCGATTTATCAACACGAATTTAAGTAGAGACTTGGCTTTTGTTTAGTCGTTTCCATTCTCTTTGGTGATGTACCTCATCTAATGTTTAGGGACTTTGATGGACATATAGGCGATCTCTGTGACCTTTGTTCTGCAGATAGCATAATGTTTTTGGGAGGATTGGTCTGAGTCTGAGATGATGTTATACTCTCATTGGCAGTTACCTTTTCCTGGTTCACCCAATTCTTTGTAATATAGTTCTTTCAGATTTTCTTTTAATCTTGGGCCAATCATTTGGCCCTAAGTCAACGAATCTCTCAATAAGGTAGCTATACGTCTCTGGAGTTATTTGGACCTGTCTTATTCACTATTCTTGCGTATGAAGTGCCCCTCATGTACCCTTAAAATACTTTTTTTGCTTTTTGCTTTTATATTTCACTTCTATGATCTCCTTTTGTTTTTTTCCAGTAATCACAAGTTCGAGAGTAAGCCGAATGATTTCCTGGAAATTTGCCCATTTAATTTTATCCTGGCACTCCCCTTCAGCATGATCAGTGTTTTTTGGGCCACATTTTGCGCATGTAGATATCCAAGTCTTTGACATCTAAAACAAAATCAGGGACTCCCTGGCTTCCCAAGAGTGTTCTTTACTTCTAATCACACCCTTTGAATTAACCGGTCTTGTGTGAGGGAACGTTTTGATATTCATATTGCGAAAAGTCTACCTTTTCATTATAGATTCACCGTGTTTCCTGTTTTCAAACTCCACCACCAAATTGCCATCTTTCTAACTAATTTTGGATTAATCCGACTGGACAATACTTTCTCAATCAAAAAAAGGGGTCAGTCTCGATAGAGGAGTTTCCTCCAAGGACTCGACCACAAAAAATCTCGGTAAGTCCGTAATAATTTCCTATTCAGAATCCAAGTCTGAAAGGCATCGCTTGTTTTTTTTTTTGGTGGAGGATTCCTAATTTTTATGAATTTAATTTACTCCTATGCAGAGGTGTAGTCGCCGTATTCTACTGTCCCAGCCGACAGGGTGTTGTAAATTTGGTAAACATATATGTTAAAATGAGATGTCAGTGTTATTTTCATTTTTGCATAATTTAGACGACAATTTTTTAACGCACCCTATATATATATATTTATATATATATATATATATATATATATATATATATATATATATATATATATATATATATATATATATATATATATACACCCCTTTGAGTGTCCGTGTGTATTTAAAGCATCCAGTTATAATTTGTGCAAATTTGCAACTTTTTTATTTGTCTATCTCTGTTAAAAGCCAAAATCATATCAGTCGTCTAGAGAACAGACACGCACTATCACAGTACAGTGGCGCGCGCGTGTTTGTGTGCGCTTAAAGAAATATGTGGATGCGAACTGCGCCTAGTGTCACCTGTTTTTCAAAATTCTGCCCGGTCGGATGCACCAATCATCGCCTCACATTATGTTTTCGACTGACCCTGGCCTAACCCCCAGTCAATAACATCAATCAACGATTACTTCCGGTGCAATGTCACTTTCTTCCGTTGTTTCCACACTTTTTTTCCTGCATGTGTCTGCTAGTTGCTTTTCTCTCGTTTGCTTTCTTTTCCTTTCTTTCCGAGAACGGCTATTTGTTTTATCCTGTTGACGCAACAGACTATGCCCGACCGACACAGTATTTTCACAACACAGTCTCTGATATGTAGCTTACATTTGAGCACCGATCGGACGCTTACGGTAGAAAGTGAATATGGTATATAAATTCTATATATCAATATAATGGTATATAAATTCTATATATCAAAATAATGGTGGGTAACACGTTTTGTCCTTTAAAAGGACTTCACCAGACTAAAATAATGTTCATATTGATGGAATTAGATATATTTAGGGGAAGTGGGGTGAAAATATAAACGGTATGTCGGTTATAGTTGGGCATATAGCAGAATGCTGAAGATGTCGGGACGATAGCTTTTTAATTTAAATGATAAAGATTGGGTGTTCGTCATGTTCAGACGCACAGTTCAACCGATCTCGTTTCATATCCCAAAGTTTTCGTCATTTGTTTTTTATCCTTGGTGTTCTTTAAAATTCCACACTACATAACACGTTAAACTGATGTTCAAATATTTTTCCGCCTTCGAGCGACCGTTTTTGCATCTTGTATATATAACGAATTTTAGCATATATACACAGACTCCGAGTTTCACAGATATGAATCTGCTCTTCCGAGGCAAGATAAACAGATCGGAATTCAATAGATTTATCTCACCTCTCAAGATCGGATTTATATATGCGAAATGAGGAGTCGGGATATAAGTTTTGGAAAATTTCTTTATTTATTATTCAGTGTCTTTTGCTTAATACATAAATTTTATTTATCAAATCTACTTGCCTTGAAAATTCTATCATCCAGTAATTTACTGCTCGACAGTTAGTTACTATATATATATATATATATGAAAAATATACTTTTAAGGAATATCAGAGATAGAGCGTATGTACATTGAGGTTAACACCCAATGGCGACAGTCTGATTCACGCTTAAATGCAATCTTCAGGCTTTGCTTGCGTATAAGTATAAAACAAGCTATCTCCGCCGGGTGTTGACAACAATGCCCACTTATGAATATATATAGTATGTAATATAGTAAGTAAATATTAGAAAGCGTTATGATAGTAGTAAAATCTGATTACGTAAGATTGGATATACTGAATGATGCATAATAAATATACATAGAATATATATATATATATATATATTTGTATATATATATATATATATATATATATATATATATATATATATATATATGAAAACGATGAGGCAAAATGGAATATTTTATTTAAAGACGCCGGAGAAGAGTATGCTTTCTTTGGCTTCCACAATTTAGTATAGAAGAAAGATAAATGTGTGTATGCGTAAAATGCCTTGGGATCTCTTAGGATAAGTGGGTATCATAAATAAAATAAATTAATCTAGCTTATCACCTAAAATATCTATGTATCTATCTATTTATATAATTATAAATATAATATATCGCACATATAGTGTCAGTGTTAATCATGCTATCGGTGAGGGATAATACATACATACATACATATATACATATATATATATATATATATATATATATATATATATATATATATATATATATATATATATGTATGTATGTATGTATGTATATAGTTCGTACAATTAAAATGAAGATACCTTTAGTTAATAACAATTTTCACCTGCGAATTTTAAAATTTAAAATTAGCAGGATTTATGTTTATGGTGTCAGTTTGTAGAATGGACTGGTTAGTTGGGGAAGGAAAGAGAGCGAGGACGTCAGAGAGGACAGTGGGAAAGAGATGACAGAAAAAGCCATAGTTACAGAAAGTAATGTGGGGTATTATATTATGGAGGTAAGAGTAGGCAGAGGGAGATGGAGGGAAAACCGATGAGCTAACCTACATCTTAATGGTCACACGGGTAACATTTAATTCAACCGGAATCCACAGAAATTAATGGAAATTCAAAAACCTAATTTATATAAAATATCAAGAGATAACCTTAGTGAGATGAAAGAGAGATAATTCAGAATTATTGGTGTATTAAATTTATCCATATATCAGAAACTAAATATTAAGTATAGCTTTTCAAAGATTTGGAAGGAATTTGAATATACATGCGTACACACATGCATCCGTTACAACCATCTATACATACATACGCATAGATACCTACATACATGCACATATATACATATACCAGCCAACATTTATCTTTATATATACCTATGTTAGGTTAATATATTTTCAAAAGGTAATAAAAGAGTTAAGTTAAATTAGAAAAAAACTTAAATTTTTTTAAAATGACCCTTAACTCAAACGCAGTTAAACAGAATTGAATGAGATAAAAATTATTATAAATTAAAAAATAAGTACAAATGTATATCCATTATTATTTTCATTAGATATATATTCCAAGGTCAGTATCTGTCTATATTTCTGAGATGAGGTGTTATGTACACTATTTACATTATTCGGACTATTGTCCTCATCTTTGTTGCCATATTTCTCACAACGTTTCGGCCGGTGTACGCTCCGACCTTTTTCAGGTGGTTGGAATGTCGCTCGGTGACGGGATGTTCTAGTTCCACGTCCCATGTATAATGGACGTCAGTTATCAGTTATCGCCTGTTAATTCCCCTCTTCAAGTTCTCCACTGCCTTAACCAGGTATTGAACTCACACTTTTTGGGTCCTGTCACTGGCTCTAACTAACGCCTTTATCCACTGTGCCATGTTTCCTTGAGGACATCTGTCTATAGATTTCTGGGTATTATAAACCAATGTGCAGGTCACTCGCGGGACTGAAGTGTCACATACGACACAAACATAAGGAAGGACAGTTGGTTTTCAACTTTCATTTTCTTTGTATTCCAAGACATCACTTCTTCAATCCCGTAATCTAATATGTATCGGTAAGTTACCCTTTAATACTACTTATTAAATTCATATATTAACGTATGTTAATATATGAATATATATAGTATGTAATATAGTAAGTAAATATTAGAAAGCCTTATGATAGTAGTAAAATCTGATTACATAAGACTGGATATACTGAATTATAATAAATATACAAAGGATATATAAATATATATATATATATATATATATATATATATATATATATATACGCACACGCATACATACACACATTTACATATAAATATATACATATATACATATACACATGCATACACATACACACACATACATACGCATATACATCGAAATTTAAGGAGAACTCATATAAACTTCATAAAAAATGTTATTAAATGATATTTAATTAACCTAAAGATTATCTAATTGTTTATTATTATATCATAAACCATTGTAGTGGAAATTTAATGCCTATATGTACTGGATAATAAAATATAATTCAATAGAGATACTTAAAGATGAGAAAAAGTTCTATAAACAATATTAGGACAAACAAAGGAAAGAGAATAGGAAAACGTTGAGTATTGTGCAGATATTATTGATAGTCACCAAGAATAAATAGTAACTTAGTGATGGAAGAGGGATGTTTATATAGACGGAAGCAGAGGGAGGAGTTTGAAAATTCCTGCGAATTTTAAATATTTGAAACTCGAAGGTGAAAATGGTCATTAACTAATATTATCTTAATTTTGCTCTATTTAATGAAAATAAACACTGAGCGCTCTTTGTGAGTTAGTTTTAACATTTAATATTTCAAATTCTATATTGTGTTAATTGGACTAGCTTAGATTATTCCAACGGATTACTACCTATATATATACCTATATATACATATATATATATATATATATATATATATATATATATATATATATATATATATATATATGTGTGTGTGTGTGTGTGTGTGTGTGTGTGTGTGCGTGTGCGTGTGCGTGTGTGTGTGTGTTTGTGAGTGTGTGTGATTCGTGGTGTCAGACAACCTCCACTAGTTCATCTATTCCCAGACACTTTTATACAGCTTGGTCGGATGAACTTGAAGTATGTGAAGTCATTTTCATATCTAGGAATCCAGATGAATGCAAATGCATCTCTTGGCGAAATAAAAAGTCGGATTGCCAAAGTTACAAGTGCATTTGGAAAGCTTCACCACCGCCTATGGAATGAGAGAGATATCAAATTAGACACCAAAATACGGGTTTATAGAGCAGGCGTTTTGCCCACACTTATATGCCTAAGAATCGTAGACCACATATAGATTCCATATCAGTCAACTGGATGTCTTCCACAAAAGTTGTCTCCGTGCGATCTGTGGCTATACTTTTGACGATAGGGTGTCCAATGCTGATCCAATGAGGTCTTATCACAAAATGCGACCTTGGTGGAATTGTGATTTTCCTGATATAGTCACGACTTCGCTGAGCTGGTCATGTTGCAAGGATAAGTGACGACGGAATACCTAAGCTCCTCATGTACAGAGAGATTGACAGTGGACAAAAATTGTTCGACGGCCGTGGCTCAGGTATAAAGACAAACTAAAGAATAAACTCTCAGCTGTCAATTGCCTCATACTAACTTCGAGCGAGTTGCCTGCATAAATATAACAGATATTTATGCCAAAGTGGTATCAGAAACTTCGAAATCAAAATTGATCGGCTAAAGGACGAATGAGAACGGCGTAAAGTGTCAGCAAACATTTCTGTGGATATGTCCCGAGATCCTCGCTGTTGTCCACTATGTGGACTTGTATGCATGTCACTAGCGGGACTGAAGTGTCACATAGAACACAAACATAAAAACTGAATGAGGTTGACAGATCCTCATACATCAAAATCGATGGGAGAGTCCATCATATGGCAGTTATATTTAGAAAATCATTGTATATATTTTTTAATAAAAATAACAGGTAAAACTATCTTAAAATATAGATAAAATAATTAATATGCAATAAATAAATAAATTAATAAAAAATAAAAATATAAAACACAATATTCGTTGCATTCTTTCTTGTGCGGTCTCACTCCTTTTAATAGTTACACATGGCGTTGCTTTGAGCACATTCACAACTTTCAGGTCTCTATATGATTCCAGGAAGTTACCAACAGAATCTTTCCTTTCACACTGTTTGCACATGTTTCTTGATAATTGATAACCACAAACGGATGTATTTGACTCATACACGGTGCAAATCAATATATTTAGGAAGGAGAGTTGGTCTTGAAATTTCATTTTCCTTGTATCTGGTGCAAGTTCTTCTTGGGTTCACGTCATCTGGCAGTACATACACAAAGCCCTGGTAGAGACAGGATGACTATATCATCTCTTTATCTAAGACATATGGTTGAATTACCTGGTGACATTCCTATTGTAATTTCCTATAAGTATTTCATGTATATGTTTGCTACAACTGAAGAAAAGGCTGAAAACGTTGGAATCAGGTATAGCTGCTCATGTATGAAGAGAAATATTTGGCCATCAACCCCCTGCAGAATGATATAAAGATAATAAGCACAGAACAACACTAGATGATATGATAACTAAAAGAATCAGTCCGCATATTAGTCACTGTCAACTTCCTCAGTGGACATAGCATAAAGATGAACATCACTAATTAGGAAAAAAAGACACTCAAGAATTGAACTACAAAGTTTAAGGCTTCAAAATTACACCGCTAGATTTTATAAGAGGCATATTTGGCTTCCTGACAGTTGCGAGTTCAGTCCCTGTGTCGGGTATTGCAAAATAATCACCGGATAAGTACAACAAACAGGAATAGTGCTGGTGAGTATTGACTAAACTGAGTTATACCCTTAGTAAGGAAAATGGATGAGAACAATCAACCCCAGTGGGTTGAATAAAGGGTTCTGGTCAAAATTCTGAGAAGGTTACCGAGTACAACAAACACATAAAGAAGAATTCCACTTGCCACACTGATATCCGTTACATTACACTCAAATATGTGGGGTGTCTATTTGCACATAAATAATCCTGCCACAAGTTCACAAGCGCTGCCCAGCCCTGTCCTGCTACGCCCACAGGCTTGAATCACCTCCATCCCATATATATTCCATTGATAAGAAGGATATTCCACTCAGTCAACAGCTTACGGCCATATCACATAGAAACACCGGTTCTCGTACAATCTCGAAAGTTAAGCAACATCGATTCTAGTCAGTACCTAGATAGGTGAGCGCTTAGGAATGCCAAGTGTTTTAAGCTTAAATGTGCGGATGGTGTAATTCATTATGGCTGGAAATCGTCCGTTTCATACTCCCTCTCGATCTTTTGAACAGGAGTAGTTCATCCCTTGTTCCCTGTTTAAAATTGGGTTTCCGTTTCCTTATAAAGTTACATTCTCTTTCACTCCCAGTAAACCCCTGCATCTTAGTGGCATTATCGCTTTGATTGGAGTGAATTGATAAAAACAAATAGAAATCAGAATTCTAATTCCAGTTGGGTTCGTTATATTGAATTATATACAAATACCTTTAGAAAAGGTATGAATACACCCCTTATCTCCCCGGATATGGGTTAATTAGTAGGACTTGTACGAGTGAATCATTATCTCGAAAAATTCTCATAATCTAAAAATGTTTTCTGGCCTTTAAATAACCTGCAAAAGGTTGATAAACCGTATCAAATCAAACAATCAATATTCTGACAATTCTTTAAAAAAAAAAACGCTACTTTGTGAAACACTCTTCCGTGAAGACTTAATCTTAATTTTTTCAACTCTAGAGATAATCTTTATCTATCCTTCAAATACTCATAATCTTCAATTTCTATTTCTTCCTTTTATATCACGTTCATATCACGCACCTCATTCAGTAACCCTCTAAATTGGCCGGCTCTTCAGTGTGAATATGAGCATAACATCTTTTTACGGGTATCATGCGGGTATATATGCTGAAAAAATCTTCGCCTGACCAAAAAGGGTTGAAATAATACAAATCTGATGCTTGGCTAGATTTTGCCAAATTGGCAGCACCGAAAACATTTCAGCAGCAGCACATTGTTTAATAACAGGTCGACCCTAAATAGAAAACGGCGAACCTGATAAAGGAAACGAAGATGACTCTCCTAAATGTGTGCATTGCAACTTGAGACTCTGTCTATGGTATTTGGGATTCTGCAAATGAAAACAGGTTACAGAGTTTGCTTAAAGCAACCCACCCACCATCAGAGTCGTTGCACAAATAAAAAGTGGAGAAAGAAATAATACGTGAGGAGAATCGGGGGATCTGATATTAAAAGATCTAAGAGATGCGTCGTCAGATATGGACTGGCGAAACAGGGAAGCTATTGGTGGTGGTTCAGGGTTGTTTGTAACTCACGGGAGTCGGACTATTGCAGTGGGATGGGCCTACCAAAAAACCAGGTGTGATTTTGTTATATAAATGCAAGAGTTTGTTTGGTCATGATATTGAAAGAGATAAAAGCGAAAGACAGAGAAAGAGAAAGTGAGAAAGAAGGAGTAAGTAAATGTGAAATAAAAATAGTGAGAGAGATAAAGTAAATTTGTGCATATGAGATAGATAGATAGATAGATAGATGTAGGTAGTTAGATAGAAAAGAAGGGAGAGAGGAAGGGCCAGACAATATAGCTACCCCGATATGAACAAACTAAGACAGACAGGCTAATAGATAGATAGATAGATAGATAGATAGATAGGTAGTTAGGTATGTATGTATTAAAGAAGGGAGGAAAGACCAGAAAAGATAGATAGGAATGAATAAATGAATAGATGAAGGAAGGAAGGAAGGAAACAAGCAAGGAAGCAAGCAAACAAAGAAGGAAGGAAGGAAGGAAACAAACACGCAAGGAAGGAAAGAAAGAAAGGAAAGCAAGGAAGGAAAGGAAAGAAAAGAAAGGAAAGGAAAAGAAGGAATTAATGAATAAATGAAGGAAGGAAAGAAGGAAGGAAGGAAATGAAATGAGGCTTGTTTTATTTGAAGAAAATGCAGAGCTGAAATAGAATGAAAGTCAGGTATCACCATGTGTGTGGAAAGGAAAATAGAGAATAGAATGATACATACCGAAAAAAAAAGAAAATAGAAATTTGAAAGTGATTTTATAGTTTATTTTTTAAACTGAAATGATTGGTCTCTTTTTCTAATAGTTATTCGAGTCAGCAAGTTCGGCTTTTTTCTTTTAAATCAGAACATATCACATATTGATTTCAATAATTAGTAGAATTATAACAATATATTATCTTTGAATTCAGAAAGAATATATGTAAAGTAAATATTAGTGAGTTTTTTCTGATTTGGGAGTGAGAGCAAAAGATGGATTACAGGATTCGCCATCGTCAATGTTATTATTTTTTTTATCGAAACTAACGTTTTCAGGA